>APFE031215223.1:508348-527624 GCA_000404065.3 Pinus taeda | reverse complement strand
AAGAAGGATAATAAATTATCACCAAAGTATTATGGTCCGTACAAGGTGTTGCAAAAGATTGGTGCTATGGCATAAAAATTGGAGCTTCCTGTAGCTTCTCGATTGCACCTAGTTTTCCATGTTTCATGTTTAAAGAAGGTTATAGGCGACAAGTTCCCAGTTCAAACAATATTGCCAGAACTTAACGAGGAAGGAAAAATTATATTGGAACCAGAAGCAATCATAGAAACAAGAACTCAACAACTACGAAATCGATCGATTTCGGAGTATCTTATCAAGTGGAAGAACTTATCCGCTGGAGATTCCACATGGGAGGATGAGAATTTTATACAGAAGTATCCAAAACTACTCAAGCGTTGAGGACAACACTTTTTTGAAGGATAGGGCATGTTGGGTCCCTATAATACTAGTGATTACCCCACTAATATTGTAGTTATACCCCTTATTAATATTGTTGTGCCCCTATTGTCCCCATATGGTTATTACTGTGCCCCATAGAATCCCTCTATTGTTATTTTTGTGGCTTTATATTATTATTGTTAGGTCAGCTGGGTTATATTGTGACT
The DNA here is from genome assembly GCA_000404065.3 of Pinus taeda. Classification (NCBI taxonomy): domain Eukaryota; kingdom Viridiplantae; phylum Streptophyta; class Pinopsida; order Pinales; family Pinaceae; genus Pinus; species Pinus taeda. Next base: position 527,058 of record APFE031215223.1, on the reverse strand, counting down.
CCTTAGGCTCCTATATATAAAAAGGAGGTTTTGTCATTTGTATCATGTAAGAATTGTTCATTTATATAATGTAAAGGAGGTTTCCCCCTTGAAGAGGCTGAATTCTAACGCGTTGATCTATCTTTTCTATCTTTCTTGAAGCTGGTTTCATAACAGCTTCCCAATTTAAAAAGCCCCTACTTTCACTAGATATTGTAGGTATCCATTTTTTCATTAACATTTTTTACACCCTTTATATTTTTTCATTAACTTTGAGCTCCATTTTTTATATTTTTCCAATATAAAAACCCTTTACCCCTTGTATATCCCCCCATATATTATGTCATTTTTTCCTCAATACATACTCTCGAATATGAACCCACGTGGTATGATATTGCTCCCCCAGTGAAGCCCCCGTGCTAGAATCATACCCGTGTCTATCCCTTCTCCTCTCTAGAGTGTCCAACAATCTGCCATCTCAGATTGTGTCATCTCTACCTGATCTATGACTACCACGCAATCTACTTCCATATGCCCCATTAGTTTTTTCCTCCCGCTTACGACTGATCTAAAGTGGTCCTTGCCACTACAAATATGACAAGCTCTAGAGTATCACTGCATTTACCTCTGCTAGCTTTTCCTGTGTCTGTATGATTATGTCATTATCTTCCTTACAAATCCTTATCTATTCCTTTAAACTTCTCAATGTTACTTTTGAATCAAAAGAGTTCCCAACACCATACTGCTCTTAGGATTAATAAGGAGAGTCTTTGTAGTTAACCATATTTATAGCCATATGATATTTCTTCCTACAAGAATAATATGTTAGATAAACAAAATTACAATAAATCAACGTACCTTAGTATAGCTCACGGAGGATACCTTGTTTGCAAGATCACTAAATCAACATGATACATGTATAGGATAATCATAACAATATATTGACATGTGGAAGTAAATGTATCAAATCATAAAAATCAATTTAACTAGGGTCCAATCATCAATGCAAACCCATATCAACAATGCATGCTATGACCCCATGCATGACAACAACCATTAGTCCATTGTACACATTGCCACATGCAACCAAAAATATCCATAAGTGATGCCAAATCAACTACATGTACACATAAACACATGTAGTCAAACATAAGTGATCAAATCTTGTAATCAACCTACAAGACTGATACATGTAATCCAAATATTCAAGAATGTAACCTAACATACAAGGGTGTAATAAGGTGCCATAAAATCAACATGTAAGCGACGTCTAATCCATACACAGGTAGTCACATACTTATGACAATGCAATTCACGAAATCAATATCAAATTCTCCATGATAACCATACTACAACCATACTCAAGCATCAAGCAATGCAAAAAGTACATGGTATGTGAGTATAAGAGACACACATGGAGTTGGCATCCATGCATGACCAACACCTTCAACCCATCCAGTCCAAGAGTTGAACCATGTTATGATACCACTCCTTAACACCCTCTTGCCACATCCACTCATGTAACCATGCCAACCGGGGTAAACATGAGATGAGAGGCTACTAAGATCAGCTTTGACCTCCTATGTGACCTCAAGGAAGTGGAATCAATGGAAAATCACACATAGTCATCCAACATCATCAACAAAACCCTCAGGAGACAAGTCATCGGCTCAGATAATCTGTTCCTGGGTCCCACTATATTTCTTGACCTCTTAGGCCATATTTGCTCACATGCTATGGGAAAGGGAGTGACAAAAGCCCAAATTCATTCTCATAGGCATGCTTGCCAGTGACTATGGACCAGGATTGTCAGTTCTGAGCCAGCAACCCTGAGATTTAAACCACTTTTTAAGGCCCAAAGCCCAGGCCACTGCCCAAAATGGAATGATAGCTTAGAATTAGGAGATGTATATGGAATCAATGATGTAGAATAAATAAGTTGATGAAGACCTTAACCAGACCCCTACTAGCCATAATAGGCATTTCGTCAAACATATGATGAAAATGTAGTGTACATGTGTAAACAAAATAATTAAGTGTAGGAATATCATACTTATCTAAGAATATCTATGAACCATTGTTCCCTCATGCCATTTGTTGCATTATCATCTCTTAGGTCTTAAAAACATTATCCATTCATGTACAAGTAAAAACATGTTGAGAGCCCTACATAGTTGTTGTCACAAAATGTACAAATAACCAACATAATAGGAACAAAAATACCTTAAACATATCAGCCATCATAATCCATATATACATCAGTACATTTTCACATGAAAATCAAGGGAATAAATTTCTCATTAATGAATGCAATAAACCAACTAGAGATGGAGATGGGACTACCACATTCCAACCAACCATAGAATGGCTAACCCAAATCTCTCTTCAACCATTCACCCTCGTGCCCTATTCCAAGAATGAATGTGGGATCTCATAGAACACATCAATCAAAAGTCATCCAAGGCTTCCAGATGCCATCCACCTCAACCCATCAAACAATGATTCCACCTCATGGTCAGACATCACAAAACCATCATAAGATTGGTCTCCATCTAAGCCTTCCAGGGCTTCCAAAGCATTTTTCCAACCAAGGCTTCTAGAACTAGTAACTCAACCCACATCTTATACATGGCTTCTAGAGCATTTTCAAACCAAGGCTTCTAGGAGTAGTAACTCAACCCACCAAGGGCTTCCAGAGTGTTTATCGAACCAATACTTCTAGGACTAGTAATTCAACCCAAGCTATTATAGGGCTTCCAGAGTGTTTGTTCAATCAGGGCTTCCAAGACTAATAACTCAACCCAAGCTAAGGAAACATGAGAACCAACCAAGAAAAAACAATGAAAGTAAACCCAAAATCACCATGGCTATGTAGGAAATGGAAAGACTAGGCAATCCACTGTCAATCTAGGCAATCCTCCATGCCAATGACAAATAACAACCAAGAAACCACATGCATATGCCATGCATGCCAAAAATAATGAAGAAATCATACATGCAACTCGGTACCTACAAGAAAATCTGATGTATCTGCTGATGTTGATTCCTTCTTTCACTTTCATTCTCTTACTTTTCCTTCTTGCTCCAATAATCCATGTATGCTACGCCCTCCAAGAGTGCTCTAAGAAAGCTCTAAGTATCCAAGAGTATGAGAGAGAAAGAGAGAGGTAGAATAATGAGAGATCTCCAACACTGAATTGACAAAAGGCTACCAATTGTTCCTCAGAAGCCTTTTTATGGATGAGGCCTCTATTTTCTTCATTTTCCTCCTCACATGAAACCTATGATCTTTCACCTCCGTTTTCTTCCAATTTCCATTATTTGCATAAATAAATTTGCCAAAAATTCGTTTTTTCCTTTTAATGCCTTAGCCACTTCCTTTGCTAATTTCCTTAGCTATAGACAACCAAATGAACACCCCTTAGGATGTATTTCCCAACATTTAGCTTGGAATAAGTGTCCCATTAACCGTGGTTTTCTTTTTTTTAACTTTTATTACATGGAATTTTCACCAAGACTGTTACATGATGAACAAGACATTTATGGAGAAGCTTACAAGGTAAGAAGCATGCTACACAATGCAATATTGGCACAAGATTTCTTGACGGAGGAAACTAACATTGTATGTTAACTAGTGAATAAGCCTCCATCATCAACATTGATTGAAAAAACTCCATACAATGTATGGTGTGGTCACAAAATCCATAACTCACACATCTCAAAGTATTTGGTTGTGAGACTTTTTTCCATATCCCAAAGGAGAAAAGGATAAAGTTTGATATTAAAGAAATAAAGTGTATTTTAATTGACTACAAGGATGGAATGAACAGATATAAGTTCTGGGATCCAGTGACAAGGAAGAAAAATTATAGTCGAGGTGTGATCTTTAGGGAAGTTAGGTGTACTTCCATGATTGAAGAAACTCTAGAAAAGGAGAAAGGAAAACAAAAATTGTTCAACTTGAAGTCGAAAGAAAGTGACTTAGATGAGTTAACTGAGTTGGATAAAGAGGCAAAACGACAGAGTCCAATTTTGAGGAGGTATGGTCGAGTAAAGAAAGAACTTGCAAGTTGTTCCACACCCAACTTCTAGTCTACTTTTGTATTTTCTTCCATCAACGATGAACCCAAGTCAGTTGAGGAAGTAGTCGACTCGATAGAAGTTAAATTCTGGTCGAAATCCATGAAGGAAGAAATGGATTCTTTTCACAAGAATGAGAAATGGAATCTAATCTAGTTACTTGATGGAAGGAATCTTGTTGGTTGCAAGTGGGTGTTCAAAAATCAAATGAATGGAATAGGTTAGGTCAAGAAGAGAAGGCTCGACTGGTTGTGAAAGTTTATTCCAAGTTCAGGAACTCAAATTTGGTGAGATATTTTCCCCATTGTCAAATTAACTTCCATTTAAGTATTGATATCTCTAGCTACAACATTTGATCTGGAATTATAGAAAAATGGATGTAAAGAGGACATTTCTACATGGTGATCAGGAAGAAGGAATCTAAATGAAGCAACTTGAAGGATTTTTAATAAAGGGAAAGGAGAAGTTTGTCTACAAGTTGAGGAAGTCCCTTTGTGGTCTAAATTAGTCACCTAATATGTACTAGAAGTTTGACACATATCCATAAATTGGATTTGTGAGAAGTTGAACTTATCACCATGTATATCTTGAGTTGGAAGGTAGGTGCTTCATGTGTGTACTATTGTATTCCAATGCCATGCTAATAGTAGGAAACAACATTAGTGCAATCCAAGAGGTGAAGATGCATCTATATTCCTAATTCAACATGAAGTATATCAAATGTTTCACATTTCATTCTTGGAATAGATATCGACAGAGACCACACTATTGGGAAATTGTAGATAAATCAAAAGTAGCACGTTGAACCAATTCTAAAGCATTTCATCATACAAGATTGTAAATTGGTGAAGGTACAAGTTCCTATTGGGGAAAGCATAACTTTTCAATAGTGTGCATAGACATAACAAGAAATAAGGATAGGTTGTGATAATCAAAGCACAATATTCATGGAAAAGAACATGAATTACCTTTGAAAGACAAAACATATTGATCTACAATACCATTTCATTATATATATGGTGGAAAGAAAGAAGGTGCTACTAGGTAAAGGTAGACACAATGAAGAATGTTTCATATTTTTTAACAAATTCGGTGAGTGTTGGTAAATTCTCTTGATGAAACCTATCTCAAATGATCTAGGTGTTGCTAATATGTTTTGGAAAATGTAGTAAGGTCATCTAGATATATGACCAGAAAGTCATGGAGGAGTTGGGACTGGGAGCCATGGTTTGCTAAAAGCGCATTGTTAACAATTCATGCAAAGAAGACAATTGGGATAATTTTGAGGTGTTGTATTGTTCTCAATTAATATATTGATTAGATTTCAACCAATTAATGGTGTTGTCAAGTAGGACGACTAGGGATGTACCTCAATAGGTATGACCAAGAACAAATTAAATAGGGAAGACAAATTAATGGTCAAGTTGATAGGTACACAATAAGTTTGAAAGTGAAAAATTTCAATCGAATTCTATGGTAACTCAAGCATATACCAAAATTCGATAGTCAATTAGAGAAGTCGAAGGGATCACAATCGAGTGTAAGTGCATTGTCGACTTAGACTAGTGGTTGACTAGTGGAAAGAGAATGAACTATAATCATGAAACTATTATGAATCATGATATTCCCAATATCTTAGCCAATGATTTATATCCACCTATATTGATTTGAGAGGCTTCAAATTAGGTTTTTCTTATGCCTTTAAATAGAGCATGATGTGAGGAAGATGAGAGATGTTGAGAAGTTGAAAGTCGATAGATTTAAGACGAATGCATTAGTATTACTTGTGGACCAAGCTTGACATTCATTATAAGCTAGCTATAACATTCAGTTGAGAATATAAGAGTGATGGAGCTCAATTGTTAGCTACTTTTCCTGGTTAAGGGTTTCCAAGATAAAATATATATTTTTGTGCTAAGTAATTCCTTATAGTGTGCCATTGTTTATTTTCTAATTTTTAAGTTCTCTCGTGATCTTTAAAGGTTTATGTTAATTAATCTTGTATTACGGTTTAGATGTCTAGTCGTATTTGCATTTGGACTTTTTGTATACAAAGTATACATTAGGTGCCTTAACCTGAACAATCTATTCCAACAAATTTCACTGTAGAGGCAGAGTATGTGGTTATCGCATATCCAAAAAATGAGATTATGTGGCTTAGGAATATATTGAAGGATTTGTAATCAAAACAAGTGAATTCTAATCTAATTCTAATTGATAACAGTTCTACAATCAAGTTTACCAAGAATCCTAAGTTCCATGATCAAACAAAACACATCAACATGAAGTAACATTTGATTCGACATCATGTAGAGGCCAACACCAAAAGTGAGAAAATTGCATATATCTTTATGAAAGCATTTAGTAGCGAAAATTTTGAACAATTTAGGAAGATACTTTGACTTACAAACACCTCTTCGAATTAGAGGGGAATGTTAGATATACAATCCTTGGGATTATGGTATTTTGTAAATATTCTTGTAAATATTAATTTAGTAGGAATATGAAGATTCATAGATGAATAAGAAGAGTCACTTGAACCTATCGGTGGATGAGAACAAACTTCACTTCTATTTTCATTAATGTAAGGATCAATCTAATGAAAATCAATTCAATGTGTGGAGTTATTAATCCTAGCTTTAGCAATTCTAACTTGGGGATTTTTATATCTTTTTTTAACAATTAAAGTATACACTCTCTAAAAGATATGTTTATTTATTTTTATCTTGATCAACTACTGCAATTTCATGTTGGAATAGTATTTTTTCCTCAAGGATAGGGTAATCTTCAACCTTTTGTCCTCGAGGACCAAAACTATCCTCTTGTCTTGAGTATTGTACCATCTCTTCAATCTTATTACTATCACATAGAATCAAATGTCAAACCCACTTTCTTCTTCTAGTCTACACCTTTATTACCTTCCTCCTATGGTTAGTTTCCCTATGGAAGGCCAAGAGAGCTAAAAATAAGTTATATTTTTCTTCTCAGACACTCTAGCTCTAACTACCAATGCACAATTGTCTTGTTTCCTTCTCTAATCCATGTTGCATATAATCATATACTTTATATTCCTATAGAAATTCCCTTTTCTTTTGGTTCCATTCTCCCTAACACATTTCATGTGAACATTGATGTAAGGCTTGAGCACTCCATTCTTCAAAATTATTTTAGTTAGATAGATGGTAGATGTAAAAACCTATTTTTTCAATGCTTACAAGTGTTTCCCCACATTGCTTCCATATTTGGGCATGGGATACACCTCCCTTTTAGTTGGGGTAGAGGTAACTCCATATTTTTCCAAACTCCATGCCCCTATGCCATTTTTTTATCATAGAAAAGTTATTTTCAGGCTGAGAGATGGAGGTCAATGCCTTTCACTCTTATGCCTCATATTTGCATTTCTTGGAGCTTTCCGATGGACTACCCATCACCTTTCATAGTCATGTTCCTCTAAATATTTGTACACTTAGAGTCGGCACAATACTCTAGCATGATATAAGTTAGAGCATGTTGTTGATAAACCATATGGTAAGTTCTCATTGCAAAGAGTCTCCCATGTTTAGCTCAATGTCAAGGAAGCATAATGCCATTAATGGAATGGTTATATTTTGTGGATTTGATTCTCAATTATGATAATGATATACAATAATTTTTAACTGTGGGCTAGTCCATTATTTAAAGTTTAAACATTAAACTTTACTATTAAAATTTAGCATTTAATAATATAAACTAAAAGAAATACCATTTATGAATTAAGAACTACAAAACATTGGGTGGTTAAAAAATTATCAAAACACAATATGACATCCCATTATGGATTGGGACCATGTTCAAGAACATTCTCTAAGAAATTTTGACATGCTTTTTTATAATGAGATGTAATTTTCTTTACTTGGATTACATTTTTCAATGTTGTTATGATATTTTCTTAATAGTATCAAATCAAAATCCAAATTCCCATATGGAAATTATGTAATAAAGCATAATCAATGAGAATGCACCATGTTACACAACAATTAGTGAACACTAACACTATTTTATAAAGGAGGAAGGAATATGATGATAAATAGCACTGAAATTTTCCCTGAATTACACACACATGGTTCAATGATCACCCATCCTATTTCAATAAATAAATATCCAACTTATTTTTGTTCAATATAGTTATTTCTTACTCCTCGTGGATCATAATATATGGAGATTATAACAAAAATTATCATCACCTTATTGGCTTTAGAGGTTAATCTAAAAGTGTTTTCACCTTGCTAAGATAACATTAGGACTCCTAACCCCTTGGTGATGTGTCATGTATATATAGATGGCTCAGTTTCGGTGGATGTTTGACCTTGGTTGGAATATTAGCATAACACTTACATCAGGGTATGTCACCTCAATCAACGTGACAAGAAACCCATCAAGTACACACAATAAGAGGGTCAATTAGTCAATTAAGGGAGGTACATACCTAGGATGAGATCTGGGCACTTGGAGGAGGGACCTTAGCCATAAGGTTTTGGGACCATGTGATACAAACAAACATGGAGGCTAGACTACATGAGGATGCTTGGATTGAGGAGCATACCTCATGGAGATTGGTTATCGATCCAATCACATGTTAAAGAGGAGAATTGGAGCCTAGTGACCACATTGGCATACATGAGAGTAGCATCGAGCACATGAATGGAAATGTGGCATGTAGTTGGAGGAGGAATATTCTACATATGGTCACTCAAATACCACTATGGAAGATGACTGTTGGATTAACAATTAGTTGGAGAGTATGCCATCCTAAAGGAGATCTTCGTTTTCCTTGGAGAGTTTATTCTTTTGTGATGATAGGGATTTATTCGATTAGAGGATAAGATTTGTAATAAATAAAATAATAATAATATATTTTTAAGGTCATGACCAATCTAGATAAAAAATTAATATGTGAGACCATATTATTTGTGGGATAAGCAACCCCCTCCACCTAAGAATCTAATTGCTAAGGTATATGGAGGTGGACATACTCTACCCTTGCATGAATTTGAACCTATAACCTTTTAGGAGGAAACACATGTTCTTTGTTAGAAATAATGGAAACCAAGACACTACTGAGAGGGGGAGTGAATCAATAGTGTGACCAAATTATACAAATCTTGACAATTTATACTTTTCAATCACTTTAACAACCAATCATGTAGTCAAAATAACAAGTCAATCATGTAAAGCATAAAAACATAACCATTATCATAGACATGTGAAACACACACACACACACACACACACACACACACACACACACACACACACATAGATGTATATATATAGATAGATAAATAGATAGATAGATAGGACATTAACCTTATTTTTATTTCTTTGGCAGCCACAAATACAAGCTTTCAGAGATAGGCAAGATGACTTGATCAAAGAGGGATTCTAGCCACACGTGTGAGGGGAAGCACATGAATTGTGTAGAGGACCTATGCAAGGGTTTGGATGAACATATTTTCTGAGCAAAGTAGTGTCGAGATTGCTTGCAGAGAGAATTTTCTCTCTAGCATTTTTTTCAGAAATTTTATAATTGGATAGCTAATTGGGCATCCATAGATTGTACTCATATTATTTCACTACTACATAATAACAAAATCGTCATCTGTTGCATTGATTTTCCCACATTAGGTTTTCTCTGGGACATTTGTCCAAAAATAACTGTGTCATATTTTTATGTGTGCTTGTTTTATATTTCTTAGTTTTGAACATTTTATTTTCCGCGATATTTTTATGGTGAAAATTGTAGTTGTGATTTTATTCATTATTTTCCATAGAAAATAAATCATACTTAATTTTAATAAGTTAGAAGAATAATTTCTAGTTGCTCCAATAGTCTTGAAAATTTCACATGTCATCAGACTGAGTTTGAAAGATCAAGAGCTTAGTGACAGAATAAATTTTATAGCTTTAGAGGCAGTTTCTAAGTAGTTTTTCTGGGTCTGTCCAAAGGGCCATATATGCAGTGAAAATTGTTGGGAAGAGTTTGATTTTTAGTTGCAAGTGGCTGAAAAAGTTTGAATTTCCCAGAAGTGGTTCCATTAGGCAATGGTGTAATTGGGAAGTAGTTCCAATAGGCTTATCATAGATTTTGTTGAGTATATCTGGGTGCAGTTGGTTTATAACAGTGATTGCAGTAGCATATCAATGTTGGGTGGAAGAGAAAATAATACACATTGAAGGAATTTTCCAGAGGGTGTATAGATTTAATTTTCTGGAGAAAATCTGAAATTTACAGTAGAAGAGGGAAGCGACTGGCAAAATTTGTGCATTCCAACAAGGAGTGTGAGTTGCAGAGCCAGTAACCAAGCAAGAAAGAGAGGAGATTCATGTTTATTTTCCCCGTTGTGAGTTTTGCAGAGAATGGCCTCAACAGGACTTTGATATCAGGATATGCTAGATGGATCCTTGAATTTTTGTATTTGGAAATCTAGGACTTTCCTACTATATGAGCATGGTTTGAAGCTGTATACAACATAATTTGTAGTTGTACCAACATACCCACAATATCTAGAGAATTATAATAAGGAGATGGCCAAGGTGAAGCGATTGATCGTCGATGGAGTTCGAGATCATGCACTTTCACACTTAGTGCCCAAGAATATGACCAAATAAATGTGGGATTCTCTTGCATCACTCTACCATAATTTTTCTGAAAATTAGAAGATGATCCTAAAGGAGAAGCTGAGAACCTCCAAGATGCAGAAGGGAGAAGGAGTTACTCCCTACCTCACTAGGATTCAGGATGTTCAGAATGAGGTTGATGCAGTTGGAGAGGCACCTCAAGACAGTGAGATGGTGCATATAGATATCAACAGCTTCATTAAGGAATGGGTTTCTTTTTTCCAAGGTATCATTGGACAAGATCAATTACCTCATTAGCAATGATTGTGGGTAGATTTCACATAGGGTGATATGAGACTTTCTCTAGTCAAGAGTTATCTCAGTTGTAGTAGTAGAGGATCAAAGAGTGTGAAGGAAGAGGAGAATGTAGCCCTTGCATCGAAGGGAAAGGAAAAGAAAGGTCTCAATCTGGGACAAGGATCACAAGAAGGAGAAAAGAAGAAGAAGGATATGTTGAAGATCAAGTGCTTTAGGTCAGGTGAATTTGGTCACTATAGTACCGAGCGTTTTCAAAGGAAGAAGGACAATAAGGAGAAGTAGGAGCAGGAAACAACTTTAGCAGAGATTGATCAATTGTCCTCCAAGTTAGAGGAAGAGTTCACTTTGTATGCAGCTATACCTCAAGGAGAGAGGTGGGGAGGCATTGAGTTATAGACTCTAGAGTTACACAAATTTGGGTAGGATCCCTCAAGGAGAGAATTAGATAGGTCTTGAGCATCAAATAAGTGCTTAGCATCAAGAAAGTGTATCCTCTCAAATAATTACCCTTGCTACATGGGCCCACATTATTTAGTAGTAAGTGGATCAGTGTTTAGGATGGCACAGTTAGTTCTTGAGGGTCAATTGTGGTACTAATTGTTGTCATATGACGAGGGGCACTGATATGTTGCAGTGCAAACATTTACTCAGTGGATAATGTAGAGGTTAGTAGTAGCGAGAGAGTTGGGAGATAGATGCAAAGCCAGTACAGAGGGTATAATTGATTCATAGATTGTTTCTTAGTTGCAATAGTTGCAGCAACAACAAAAACAAAAAAAAAAACAACATGAGATCAGTTACAGTGCAATGCAGAGTTGGCAGTAGTACATGGTGTATAGTGTAGTGTCAAAAATAACATAGATGCAGGGTGATTCAACTCAAAGTAGTAGATGAATCAGAGTTGTGCAGTAGCTTGATGGGTAGTGATAGGTTGTCACAATTGTTAGACATTAGTTGTGTGTATGTGATAATGTTATGAGATAGAGAGAATGCCTTCCTTAATAAGAGGGGGTGTTAGATTTTGTAGTATTGGACAAGTGTTCTAGTATCAACTTTGGTTAGAGAGGCTAAGAAGCACTAGAAATCCAGAACCTAGAAAATTTTTAAGGAGAAAACACCTAGAGATGGCTCAATTAAGTTAATTAGTTAATAATTAAATATTTCCTAAGTCTAAATTAGGAAAGGTGATTAATTAATAGGAATTATTCGAGAAATGTGAGATTTCTCTAGAAAATCACATGGATCAACTCAAAGATGATCTTAGCCATTGATGATGATTTAATCATGGTTGTTGGTGAGCCAATGAGAGATTATAAGAGGAGGTTGATGGGGTTGGAGAAAAATACACTGGAAATATCAAGTTCCTTAGTAGAGATCGAGCATCCAGTAGTTGAGTAGAGGAGTTTGAGCTAGATGGGAAGACGAATTAGTTAGGGGTAGAGACAATGATTCCGGAGGAGATTCTAGTTCTAGAGAGGTAGCAACAAGTGAAAAAAGTATTCCACAGAGAAGCTGTGCAAGGGTTATGTGGGTGCTTAGATATAGAAATTTGATTTAGCTAAGAGGAGGTCAATTCAGCTTCCAGAGGTGGGGAAAGTCATTCAGAGGTCTAGAGAGTCACTTTCAGTAGCAGAGACAGGTAGGACGACTTGATCAAAGAAAGATTATAGCCACACACGCAAGGGGAAACACAGGGACTACACAAAGGGCATGCACAAGGGTTTGGACAACCATATTTTATGAGTAGAGCAGTGCTAGGGTTGCTTGTGGAGAGAGGGAATTTCCTCTCAAGAATTTTTGTCAGATATTTGTTGATTGAATAACTAGTTGGGCATCCATAGATTGTACTCAAATTATTTCACTGCTACATAATAATAAAACCCTCAGATGCTGCACATGTTTTCCTGCATTGGGTTTTTCCAAGGACATTTGTCCAAAAATAATAGTTTCATATTTTTATGTGTGTGTGCTCTATATTTCTTGGTTTCCATCATTTTATTTTTCAGAGTGTCTTAATGGTGAAAATATCAGTTGTGATTTTTCATAGAAAATAAATTGTACTTAATTTTAATTAGTTAGAAGAATAATTTCCAGTTGTTGTAATAGGCTTGAAAATTTCCACATGCATCTCATTGCATCAAAAACCACTCACCCACACTCACAACCAACATGGCTGCATTGTTGCACTCACTTCTGGCAAATTTGATTCTACTTATAAAGGATTATGGAATGATATTTTTGGAATTGAAACTTTAGTTAACTCTTGCTCTTTACTTGCATGAATATTTTATTTTTTCCTTTGTATTGCTTCTGTCAATCCATTTGAATCTATTCTCCAAGTCATCTAACTTTCCTAACCTGTTTCTACAAGAAAGCTGAGCTTAAGTGCTCAATTTTGTTATTCTATAATTTTACGGAATTTAGTTGTCTCTCTAAAACTGGTGCTTCTCCAAGTTTAGCCAAATTGTGAAATATGACTCTAAACTTGTCCAGGCTACTAATTTGTTTCCAACTCATCCATGTCTGCTTCAAATCTTTTAATGTTGCATTGTTATATTTGGCATAAACACCAAATTCCAAAGCTACCAACTCATCCATGTGTTAGAATCTAAGCCTTTTTTATAAGCCTAAACAATAATTTGCTGACTCATTCATCCAAAAGCCTTCAACATAGGCCCAAGTTCTTTGATTCTTATAACCATCCTACAATTAGTTTCTTTAGCCCCGATGGATTTAACACAAATGCACTACCAATATAACTTCATCAACCCATTTCTCTTTAAGCCTTGAGGGATTGTTTTCTTTTACAATGTCTCTGTGCCTTGGGTCACTATGTTGCACAAAACCTTGACCTGGTCCTTATGCATTATCTTGACCTTAATTCATTTTGAGATTACGTGACCATGCGGGTCCTCCCTTTGCCTTTTCCATTGGTTGTCAGCTATTCTCTATACATTCGTCATGTCCTAGATCTCTATTAGCACAACGTTTCTCCTTTGTACAAATCCAAAACCTTTCGGGTTTAAGGCACTAGGCTGATGTGTACTATGGGAACCACCACTTGTTCTCATGGACTAATTGCATGTCTATTGGGATGATTTTTCCCCAATAATTGTCATGTCATCCCGATGCCTAGTCAACCTGAAGATACCTGCTTGTGCACCTTATAAAGTTGTTGAGGTCATTGGTCTAGGATGATGTCATTCTTACATCACTGATGCCACATGGTGTCATCAGAGTGGTGACATGTGTCAATTATATTTTGCCTCTTTGACCACCTCAAAATGTCCAAAATGCATGCCATGTGTCCTCCCTGTGCATACATCATGCTTGCATCACCATCCACATGTGCATCCATGAGCCAATCACCTTACACCATGTGTATTCTTGTGAGGAGAGAGAAAGGGGTTTCAACCTTAATTCTTCAACTAATTTATTTATCAAATATAATAAGAACAAAACTATCAAATTCAAGCTTTTACACTGTTGACTGTCATATTATTCCAACTTCCTGGTCATTGGTTCTTCAAGTTGCTACTTTTCTTTGCCACGCTAGCTGAACTACCTTTATATTAGGCTGATGTTGCCATTATTCCATATCCATAGGGCCTAACATCATCTTAAAGATTTACTGCTTAGCTTGCCTTTGTTTTTCTAGGAAAGATATTTCAAGCTTAGCTGTCATATATGGCCCACCGCTTTAAAAAACTTCACCAATCATATGCCTTTGTAGCATCAGCCTAGGCTTACATCATCCTGGGCTTGCATTATCCCACTTGTTACCTTTTTGCTCAAATTTCAATCATCTGTGGTAAGACTGTCAGGATGAGCTGTGTTGTATGGGCTCCACCAACTGCCAATAAACATACTTCCACTGCTCCTTTGTTAGGCCACATTTTTCCTAGCCCTTTGAATAAGTACTCTGCTAAAAGTATCCACCTTTCTTAGCGACACCGCCAAAGTAAAATTGACGCAATTCCAATTTTTTCAACAACTTTGGCCCTTCTTCCAACTTTAACTCTACAAGTTTTACTTTTGGGATACTTAAATTTGACTAGGAATAAATTGTGATCTAGGAGGCCATTTTGGAACTTCTATATACCATTGGAAATATATTTTAGATCTCTTTCCATCTAAGTGGGTTCCAAATACATTTGGGGTGATCTTATCTAATATAAATCGCATCAAAGTCTCTACACCTTAAACATATTTGCATTTTCCATACTTGAGTTGAGGTTCATACTTCTAAGGAATCACTTGAGTTGAGGTTCATACTTCTAAGGAATCAAATTTTCTTTTGCCATATGTTAGCTTAGTGGGTCCTGGCCTAGGTTTAGAGTTTTAAGTTTTCCAAACAGATCCCTACACTACTGGCCCTTTTAACATCAATCCGTGGAGTGAAAACTGAAGTATCACTCAAAGGAGTATGGGGGGATGATGGAAGAAAGTTTCTGCAACTAGAGATGCTTATGATGTCATTTTACACCTTTTATCTACTTTCGCGCAGATCAATAAGCCCTTAAGGCTTATCGATATAACTCCCTCTTACCAAACTCTAGGCTTTCACGAAAGTCTATGAGTGTCTTTTATAGATCCTAAACAGGTGAATCAACCACTTATGTGCCTCTGTAATTACTCCTAAGTCTATAATTACCCAGATCGGCTTAGTGTCTGATATCTTTAACATGTATTAAGATATTCTTCGCATAAATAGATGTTAATATTTGCGTTAATATAACAATGTAAATCATGTAGAATCGTGCATCAATACAATATTAAATAATAAACCCAATATTCACCATAACATAAACAAATTCATTCAAAACAAAAGTAAATGGACAAAACACAAATATTTCCAGAATATTGTCTTTATTGATGCTTCAATTTTTCTTACAAACTCAAGACCATCTTGCGCACTCAGTTGCAAGTGTCCACGCACTCAGTTGTTGACTCTACTCTAGACCTCTACACACACATCTGCAAAGCCTCTCCTCTACTCTAAGACTCTTCACTCTTCAACTCTAATGGCCCATTACATTCATCATTCTCTCATGACTGAACATAGACTCTCTAAGATTCTCCTTTTTATACAATCCCATGGTTCGCGGACCATTGGTAGATCTAATAAAGATGACACAACTTACATAAAATAATGGAAAATCCCTTTATGACACTTACTATCAATGCACTCCACAACCATAACTTGTGGATAATTTACACTTTACATTACAAAAACTTGGGCTTTCTGCCCCAAAATTGACCACAGGGAACCCTTTCCCAACAGGCCCCTAACAAAAATATCATGACTCACCCCCAAGTCACTCTACTGGCATGAAGATATTAGTGCGAATACCTCCCAGCTTGACTTGCACCATTGCTACCTCAGTGACACTCTACGTGGCTGGCTACTTGAGCTACTCAACCAGCTGCTTGGTCGCTGGTCTTCATTTTCTTATTTGACCTTCTGTTGTGTCCTTTACAGGCCTACTAGCTTCTTTTCAATGGAGGTAGAGATAACATATGCCTCATCCAACCAAGGCCCCAATCTGGCCTTGAGGACTGCCTCTTTGCATTGTGCTGCCTCCACCTGTTCGAGCAACTACTTTTCCTCATGCAGCTTAGCCAGTCGCTGTGAGATAGTGATGATGCACATCATCACTCTTGCTTCATCATATTGTTGATTTAATTCTCGGGCCTCTGTGTTGAACCTCTGTAGGTAAGGATCCTCCTTCAGATTCGTAACGACCTCTATCGACTGTTCAAAGAACACGTTACAATCCTTCATTGCAACATCCATGTTGGGTTGTGTTATATTCTTTCCACGGATAACCTATGTAGTGAACCAAGGGATTAGAGGGGGGCAAAGCGCCCCCTTCATTGTGTTGATTGTGCAACAAGGGGGTCACAGGGGGGTTTGAGGGGGGTGGGTATGCCCCCTACGAGGTCCAGGGTAGCGCCATGGGAATTTTTTTTTTGGACCCTATATTAAGTTGGGCAAACCTACCTATGGTTTTCGGTCCATGGTATTGGATGCTTCAAAATGTATAAATATGTATTGTAACATTGAAATGAATATAATGAAAAATGAAGTTGGTAGTCCCAGTTTTGGGATCAAGCGGAAAATCTCTGTGTATATGTGTTTTATGTGTTATGCTCTTGCATTGTTTATTTTATATGTTTTAGAATTCGTATGCAAGTAATTTCTATATGGGGTTAAAACCTACATTTGGTATCAAAGCTATTTTGGCTTCAAGGGGACGCCTTTGTTGCTGTGGGGTTTCACTTGAGCCTGTGGTAGACCCTGTTTAGTGGGAGATCTGCGAGATCGATTTTGGTGGTGAAAGAAGATGGCGAGCAGTGGAAAGATAGAGATCAAGAAATTTAATGGTAAGAGTTTTGAGTTGTGGAAACTCAAGATGGAGGATCTATTGGTGGATAAAGATCAGTGGATCGCGTAGATGCGGGTACTAAACCAATGGGAGTGTCCGATGAAGAATGGAAGAAGTTGGATCAGAAGGAAAAGAGCACAATACGATTGTGTGTCTTAGATTCAGTATTGCTAAATGTATCAGGGGAAGCTACGATGAAGGCTTTGTGGGACAAGTTAGGGACTTTGTACCAATCTAAGTCTCCGGTGAATAAACTGTTCCTACGAGAAAGCTGTATAACCTGAGGATGAAAGATGGAGACTCGGTGATAGAGAATCTGAATGCATTTAATACTATGGTAAGTCGGTTATCATTTGTTGATATTAAAATTTCAGATGAATATAAGTGCAACAGTTTATTGTGTTCTCTACCAGATTCGTGGGATAGTCTAGTTATTGCAATAGGTAGTAATTTAACTGCCTTGCGTTTTGATGAAATAGTCTCATCCTTGCTGACGGAGGAGATGAGACAGAAAAATATGGAGAGCTAGAATGGTGATGCCTTGTCTGTACGAGGACAGTCCCAGAACAGAAAAAAAATAAGTCATCAAGTGGGAGATCTAAATCTGGAGGGAGATCTAAATCTCTAGGAAAACCTATAAAGGTGGTGTGCTGGAAATGCGAAAAGGAAGGGCACTACAAAAGGGATTGTAAATCTAATGCTCTTGATAAAGGAAAGGGATCTGATGATGCTCCTTCTGCAAAGGTGAAAACCACCTCAGATGAAGGTGGGGATGTGTACTTGGCCTATTCAAGTACACGTGTAGATCATGAGGCATGGTTGATTGACTCAGGTGCATCCTTTCACTTCACTCCCCATAAAGAGTGGTTTTGCAAGTATGGGAAATACGTTGATGGTGATGTCTTCTTAGGGGATGATAGGAAGGCTAGAATCATTGGTCGTAGAAAAGTAAAGTTGAAGTTGCAAGGTGGAAGGGTTCAAACACTTCCGGGTGTTTTGCATATTCCTGCATTGGCCAAAAATCTGATTTTTGTAAGCAAGTTGGATGATGCAAGATGGTTTGGGGAGCATTGGTATTGATGTGGGGAGTTCAGACTGGAAATCTATACAAGATGCAAGGTAGCACTATTGTTGATGGGTGCAGAAGTTCTGTGGTTCTTGAAAGTGGAGCAGAAAATCTAGTGGTCTTTGGAGAGAATACCATGCTGTGGCATCAAACGCTTGAACATATTGGAGAGAAGGGCCTTTGAATACTTCATGGTAAAGGTATGGTAGAAGGTATGAGTAATAGCTCTCTGGATTTTGATTTCTATGAAAATTGTGTATATGGGAAGCAGAATCGGGTGA
>APFE031215223.1:471805-505980 GCA_000404065.3 Pinus taeda | reverse complement strand
ATAGCTCTCTAGATTTTGATTTCTGTGAAAATTGTATATATGGGAAGCAGAATCAGGTGAGTTTCCCCTCTGGTGGTAAGAGGACGAAACAGATATTAGAGCTTGTGCACAATGATGTGTCTGGACCTGTGAAAGTTCCATCACTGGGTAAGTCTGTGTACTACGTATCATTTATAGATGACTTCTCAAGGAATACATGGATATATTTCCTTAAGAAGAAATCTGAAGTCTTTGACAGGTTTAAAGAATTTAAGGCTCTGGTGGAAAATCAGACAGAGAAGAAGATAAAGGTACCGAGGACAGATAATGGTGGAGAATTCTGCAGCAAGGAATTTGAAGAATTCTGTAAGAAGTGTGGTATAGCACGGCAGAAGACTACTCCATATACACCTCAGCAAAATGGAGTCGCAGAAAGAATGAACAAGACGTTGATTGAAAGGGCAAGAAGCATGCTCAGTGGTGTCGGGTTAGGACAGGAATTCTGGGCAGAGGCGGTGGATACTGCATGTTACTTGGTCAATAGGTCACCTTCATCAGCGTTGGAGGATAAGGTTCCACAAGAAGTGTGGACTGGTAAGAAACCCTCTCTTTCACATCTGAGGGTATTCGGATGTGATGCATATGTACATGTTCGAAAGGAGAAACGAACCAAGTTGGATAGTAAATCTGAAAAGTGCATCTTTATTGGGGATAAGGATGGTTTAAAGGGGGTATAAGCTTTGGAACCCAGTCACACAGAAGGTTGTGTACAGCCGAGATGTGGTGTTCAGAGGTAAAAAATGTTATTAAACATGAAGTCCAACCAAAGGAACCTGAGAAGATAGAGTTTGAGGTTAAGGAGGAAGAATCAGACTCTACAACAGAAAAGGAATCAGAGGATGAAGAACCACAAACTTCGGGTGTGAGAAGATCAGTTCGAAAAAGAAAGCGGACAGAAAGGTATAGTCCTTCTGCTTTCTGTTCAAATTTTGCTTTATGTATCACTGACGATGATCCCAGAACTGTGAAGGAAGCAGTAGATTCAGAGGATGGAAAACTCTAAAAAGAGGCCATGATTGATGAAATGGCATCTTTGCACAAAAATGAGGCTTGGGATCTGGTGGAGTTGTCGGCTGGAAGGAAACCCATTGGCAGCAAATGGGTGTTCAAGAAAAAGACAAATGCAGAAGGAAAGGTGGAGAAATACAAAACTCGGTTGGAAGCAAAAGGTTATTCTCAGGTGCCAGAAATTGATTTTGGTGATATTTTTTCTCCTGTTGCCAAGGTAACTTTTATTAGGTTACTTTTATCTATTGTTGCTGCTTTTGACTTTGAGGTAGAACAAATGGATGTGAAGACAACATTTCTTCACGTGGATCTGGAAGAGGAGATCTGCATGAAGCAACATGAAGGCTTTGCGGTGAAGGGTAAGAAAGAACTGGTATGCAAGTTAAAGAAGCCTCTATATGAGTTAAAACAGTCACCAAGGATGTGGTATCAGAAATTTGATACATTTATACGAGGACTTGGCTTCACCAAAAGCAAAGCAGATCACTGTGTGTATTTTAGATTAATTGGTGACCGTGTTATTTATCTGGTCTTGTATGTGGATGATATGTTGCTGATTGGAAATGACAAAGAAATTATCCAAGATTTGAAGACCCATTTGTCTACCAAATTTGACATGAAAGATCTTAGTGCTGCAAACTATATTTTGGGCATGGAAATTAAAAGAGATCTAACAAAGAGGAAGCTCTGGTTAAATCAGAGGAAGTATGTTGAGATAATATTGTAGAGGTTTAATATGCAGGATAGTAAACCGGTGAAGGTTCCTATTCCTGTAGGTGTAAATTTGTCTGTTGAACAGTGTCCCAAGACGCAAGAAGAGGAAGAGGACATGTCCCGTGTTCCATATGCAAGTGCAGTCGGTAGTCTGATGTATACAATGGTCTGTACTAGACCAGACATTGCATATGCGGTGGGAGTATTGAGCAGGTTTATGTCAAAACCAGGGAAGGAGCACTAGACAATAGTGAAGCGGGTTTTTAGGGATTTGCGTGGCACTAGTGATTATGGTTTGTGCTATCAAGGAAAACCAGGATTGGACAGAGTGTTGGATATTCGTGGCTTTGTTGATGGAGACTGGGCTGGAGATTTGAATCAGAGAAGATCTACAAGTGGGTATGTGTTTAACCTATATGGAGGTGCAGTCAGTTGGATGAGTAAGAAACAATCTATAGTGGCACTATCAACTACAGAGGTAGAATACATGGCAGCCACTCATGCAAGCAAGGAAGTAGTTTTGTTGCAGAGATTGTGTTCAAGTATGGGGTTAGTACAGGGAGCCATAAGGATAGATTGCAATAGCCAAAGTGCAGTTTTCTTGGCAAAGAACCCTGCTTACCATTCAAAGATAAAGCACATTGATGTTTAGTAGCACTTTGTGAGGGATATGATAGAAGACAAAAAGGTGTTGCTGGTAAAGGTGGACACTTTGAAGAATATTGTAGATGCATTGATGAAATCTGTGAGTTCTGAGAAGTTCTCCTGGTCTAGAGAAACAATGGGTGTTTCAGGGTTGGAAAAATTACTAAGCTCTCCTGTGCCCCCCTGTGGAAATAAAACAACAAGTGCGAGAATGTTGGCTTCTGTTATATTCTTTCCATAACTAACCTACGTAGTGAACCGTAGGGTCACTACTACATCTTTTATAATTGCCTTACGTTATTCTCTGACCTCTAGTGGTGTTGAAGGTTGTGACTTCAACTCAAGCTCTGTGATTTTAAGGTTTAGTTCAAACTGAACCTTGGACATCTCTGTCCATGCATCGTGCACTCCTGTAGCCAACTTCCTAATCTTGGCCTCCACCAGTGCTTCTTTTGGGATATGCAGCTCCATAACAGTTATGCATGCTTCGACTACCACTACTGCAATGCGCTCATTCTTCTCCTGAAACTTATTCTAGGCTTCTAGTGTGGTTGTCTTCTCAATGAATATTTGTTTGTTGTTGACTTTCTGCTTGCTGATCATGCTTAGTGCGTGTTGCTCTCAGGCCTTAAGCTCTTCAATCACACTATCTTGTAGTGTGTGAAGGAATTCACTGGGGAGCACAGCCAAGTTGAGGCCAACATTCCTCAATGCTCTAATAGTATCCTTGTCAGCTTCCACCTCTGCACTCAGAGATCCATTCAACAAAGCGACTGCCTGGAGATCTAAGGATCAAACTAACTCTGTTGCTTGAGCGGTCCCCGATGCCAAACTAGTTGATGTCACGCCGTGCTACCCTACACCTACCTACAGTCTAGCTATGTGGATTTGCAGCACATGTAGACCCATCTGTATGGCACTTAATGCCTACTTCTGCTACTGCTCAAATTGATGCAACAATTCCATGGTCATATCTCTTACCTTATCTCCAATATCATCCAAGTCACCCTTCATCAAGGTGATGGGATCGAGTGACGATTTGGAGGCCTTGTTATTATTTCACTACCCCCCCCTTTCCTATTCCCTATGTCATTTTACATGAAAGGGAGTGCTCTCCAGATCTCCGCCTCCCTATTCCAACTATTCATAGTCCTCTATTTTGGGCCAAGGGAGATTTCTGACTTTTGTTAGAGCTACACTCTTCCCGCTCCACTTACTCCTTTGTGGTGCACTCTACTTTTGTGCGTGCCTTGTCGTTGGTATCCTTCTTCCTCTTATCTTCCAACAACTGCACCTTAAGTCAGGCCACTTCATTTTTCTACTTTTTCGTGAACTTGCTAGTCTCAGTGACCAAATCTGATGTTGTGTGCCAGTTTACTGGCCATCACTTGAGGACCTTTGTGATGGCGTCATCCATAGCTAGGTATGGTAACTCGTACCATTTCTGGTCTGGATCCTTTCTTGCGTGGATATAGATATAGTGGAATTTCTCTTTGAACTCTGCATATTCAAACAACTGATCAAATATGGTTGGTGACAACCACAACTTTTTGTTGATGGCCATATGAAGGCTCATCTCTATCAATACCCAAAAAAATTTACTTTCCTAGATGCGTTCAACATCCTTGGTAACCCATAAAGACACAAATTTTTTCACTTCTGGAAAATCTATCTCAATCGGAGGAAATTGGTTGTCCTCCAGCAATTCCCGCACAACCAGTACAATTGAAAGTAAGAGCCATGAGTAGTGAAATGTCTTGTTGTGGTCTCGTGCCTCCCTGTAGTTCGTGAGGAAGTCACTACACATGTAACGTGCCTAATTGAACTATACACCCTATGTACATTGGGTCACTAGTGAAATCACTAACGCTGACACCTCATCTGTGTGGCACTTTTGCATTACCGTTCTAGCCAAAATTTGGGTGGCCACCTTCACCGCGGGGTCCATAATGCTGGAAATTGAATATCCATGCAGGTTTTTGACAAGTTTGAACTTGTCCTTCATCTTCTCGGTGGGGTTGTTCTCGCCCATCTTTCCGCCAAATGCCTTGGCCGGATTCAATCCAGAATGCGGTAACAATGTGATCCAATGGATCATCATGTCAGTTATAGGAATTGATTTCCCAACCACAGGCACCCGTCATCCACCAGGCATAGAAATTTCTTGATGACAATCAAATTTATCAGGGCACGGTCGTAATGCGACACCCATAGCAGATTCAACAATCATGCCTTGTTGACCTTGTGAATCCACTCCAGCGGCTCCAGCACGGTGACACTGAATTCCTTGCAGAACACCATTTTCATAAAAGTATCAGTAACTAGGTGGGAAAACCGCTCAATGTCCCCCAAGTCCCAATCCTCAAGCTTTAGATGTGGGACGCGTGGCAAGTGTGGACCTTCAAAATTTATATCTTCTGGTAGCAGGGGTGTGTGAAGAAGGAACTGTTCCTCATCTAGGTCCTTTGAGACTTTCACCTTGCCTCGACGCAGAGAGATGTACTTTCGAAGTTTTGAGATAGGGTCTATCCCCTTAATATCGATGTCTTTTGCACCCTTATTGGCCTCCAGGTCTACCACTTTTCCATTTTCCTACGTGGTTGGATTTTCTTTTCTCTAGGCCTATGTAGCTGGATGTTTCCTTGGTGACTCACACACTGGCAACATCTTCTTCTGTTTATATTTCCTCGGCTTGGGGACCTCCCTTGCTGGTGTAGGCTTCGGCCTAGGAGACCTCAGCAACTTAGGCACTACTGTGGGAACCTCCATACTCACAACCTCAGGGGCAGCGCCCTCAGAGGCAATAGACCCTCTGACACTAGCAATCTTAGTTGGTGCAGACATGAAGTTGTTAATGAGTTGCTGGGTTTCCTCAGGTAACCTTTCAAATATAGAACTAGCGACCAAGTCCTCAAAGAATGCACGGTTCATGCACACCAAAAAACATGACACATTAACTCTCAGAATGCAAAGTGTCTCTTGTTGGATGACCATCTGTAATTTATAGGAAAATTCAAATTCAAATATGATTGTTCCCCCCAAAATCCACTCATAAATGCTATATTGGTGGTAGATTTTCAAAGATATCTCCCTTAAATTTAGTCTTAAATGCCAGCCCCCACTCCTCTTAGCTATTTTCTCACTATCAAATCATGAAAAGTGATGGTAACGGTCACTTTTTGGCTGTCCTACGTGAGCTCCATCCCTTAAGCACAGATCCCTTTGCACTTTTGTTGGCACTGTGACATTCTCTTGTTCCGCGTAGGTCCCTTGTCACGCAGTTCTACAACCCGGATTATGTATTTTATAGTCCTGCGAATCCTTGCAGTTGCCTGGAGTGCTAAGACTGTGCTACTGCCATATAGTCATCTGGCTGGGTCCCTGGTGTATGGCCTCAATCGGCTTCCATTTACCTTTCTGGTAAATGGATCTCCATTCAATTTCACAAGTTGAACTGCTCCACCATCGGTAATCTCCTTGATCACATAGGGCCCTAGCCAATGCATCTGAAATTTTGCTGGAAATTTATCAAACTTGCTATCATATAATAAAAATAAACTATTTACCTTGAAGGTGTGTAGTGATGTGTCAATCATGCCATGCCTTTTCGTGCTCCTTTTGAACTTGTTGATGGAATCCAACCAAGAATCTATCTTCCTCCATCTCTATCAGCTGCATGACTTTCCTCTAAGGCTTTGCGATCCACCATTCCTGTGAATGTCACTATCTATAGAGTAGGCATAATGTACTCCATCAGCATCACAACTTTGATGCCATAGAGAAGTCGAAAAGGTGTCTGTCCAGTCAGCTTCTTACAAGTAGTTATATAAGCCCATATCACCGCTAGTATGCGCATGTCCCAATCATTCCTTGACGCATTGCAAACCTTGGTCATCGTGTTCTCCAATATATTATTAAACACTTCCACCATCCCATTAGCCTAAGGATGATATGGCATGCTCTTTTGATGATAAACTTGGAACTCTTCCGTCATCACGCTGATCATTTCACTAAGGAAGTGCATATTGCGATCACTCATCAAAATCTTTGGGCAACCGAACCTAGTTAGCACATATTCAAATAGGAACTTCACTTTTGTAGCCCTTGTACAATCCTTTACAGGCTTCGCCTCTGCTCGTCTGGTCAAATACTCAGTCGTGGTGATGATATAACGTGCACCCATCTTCTTTCTTGGAGGTTGAATCGGTCCTACAAAATCAATCGCCCATTTTTCAAATGGCTGCAACAACACTTGGAGATTTAGAGGCAACTCATCCCTCCTTGATGGCCTGCCCATCCCATGACATGCATTGCACACCCTACAATATGCTTTTGAATCCTTATGCACTATTGGCTACCACAACCTAGAGCATAAAATATTCTACATTGTTGCTTTTCTTGCATAATGACCTCCCGCAGCCCCTTCATGAGCTTCGGCTAAGATGCTGCTTCATTCAAACTCAGGCACATAACTTCACAATATCTCATCCACTCCCATCTTATACAAGTGACCTACAATAACAAAAAAAATATGTCGCGCGCACCACCAATTCCTTCTTTTGTTGTACCCCTTTGGAGCCATTCCCATAGTGAGGAAGTGAATGATGTCTACAAAATGATTGTCTTCTACGCGCACTGCAAAGAGTTGTGCGTTGGGCAGTCCTTCCTCTAAAATAGTGGGCTCCTCACCTGTTTCAATGCGTGACAGATGATTTGGTCATGCATTTAATCACCCTGGATTCACAATGACTTCAAAATCATATTCCTAAAACAACAACAACCATCTACATATTCCCCCTCCCCCCCCCCCAACACAGGCTTGTTAACTAGGTATTTTAATGAAAAATGGTATGCCTACATCTTAATGTGATCGCCTAGCGAGTAATGTATGAACTTTTGGAGAACGTATACCATAGCCAACCCTTCACACTTCGTCGTCAAATAGTTCTTTTTAGCCTTCGATAGCTTCCTGCTCACAAAAGCTATTGGGTGATCCAGTTCTTCTTCACTGGACTGTGTCAGCACTGCTCCCAATGAAATACATGATGCATCCACATGCACATGAAATTCCTTCTTCCAATCTGATAATACTAGAATCAGTGCGGTGAACATCTTTTCTTTTAACACATACAGGCTCCGCTAACAATCCTCATTCCAACAAAATGTAGCGTCCTTTTTCAACAGTTGCTCCATCGGCGCAGTAATCTGAGCATAACTCTTGATGAACTTTCAGTAATAACCAGCATGACCCAATGTGACACGCAATTGTTTAACACTTCTTGGCACCTCCAAATTAATTATAACTGCGATCTTAGCTAGGTCCAGCATTAATCCTTGTCTTCACACTACATGACCCAACAAGATTCCAAAAGGGATGTAAAATAAGCACTTTTTCAAGTTTAGTGCAATCTGATACCTCGAGCATGTATCCAACATGAAGTGCAGGCTAGCTACATGGTGCTTTACCAGTCAAAACATCATCCAATCATCAAAGTATACCTCCAAAATCTTGTGAATGAACTCTTTGAACGCCGCAATGACTACGCACGAAAAGATTATCAGTGCATTCTTAAGTCCGAAAGGCATTACAATATACTGAAAGCATCCACACTCAGTCGCGAAAGTCGTCTTACTCCTATCTTCCTGTGCGATCTTGATTTGATGGTACCTTGAGAACCTATCAGTGAATGAATATTCTTCGTGTCCACCAACATTATCTAATACCTCATCCATGAATGAAGTTGGAAAAAGATCATGCACACAAGCATCATTTAGCTTCCTAAGATCTTCACAGATCCTTATTCCATCCTTCTGCGTCTTTTCCTAAACAACCATAGGACTTACCCAGTCAGAATCCTCCACTTGTTCAATGATACCTGCTACTAACATTTTGTCCAACTCCAAGCAGACCTTTTCCTTATACTTAGGATTAAGGCGATATGGCTATTGCTTCACAGGATTTGCATCTGGTTTCAAAATTATTTTCATTACTCCTAAATCACTTATTATCCCTTTCAGGTCTGAAAAAATTGTAGGGAACAAATCCTGGTACTCACGGAGCAACTCAACAACCTTATCCATGGTAGCATCATCCTTGTGGTCCCCTATCTTCGTAAACTTTTACTCCGCCTTTGTCCCAATTTTCACTTGTTGATTTTTCAATGACGCAGTGATATCTAGATTCTCTATCTACGGCCCCTCAACTTCACGATGACCTTCTGTCTTTGGGATATTAATGTTCCTTGGATCCTCCTCTTCTTCTTTAGCAGTCACATTATAGCACTCTAGTGCATGGCACAGCTGGGTGGTCCAATCTGGTTGAATCAAATCTAAGGGATCCTGTAGGATTCTAAAGATAACTGCTTTGACCTCCTGCATCGCTTCATCAATGCACTTGAATCCATCTTCAAAGCTGCATGCCATCAAGAATCCCTCTCTCAAAATATCCAATTCGTCCATGCCATGGAGGAGCTCTGTTTCCAAGTACCTATTCATTGGTGTTACATCTAAAGTGTGACAGAACAAATGCACCCACTCTGATTGTGGTTCTGCTCCATAAGCATCAGTCCATTTTGCCAAGTGGTCACATGGATCACTCCTTCCATCATATTTCTCTGTCAATTGTACCTTTGGGTGACCAAACTGCACCCTCATCAGTCTTTTGTATTCTCACCATCCATCGAAATTATCTTTATGCATACCCCACCATCTTGCAGGTGTAGCACACAGTGCCAAGTCCAAGGCTTGAAAGTGATGCTTCTTTGACACTTCCCTTTCAAATGCATCCAGAAATTTATCAATGTTAGTTAAACCATAATAATGAGGAAGACTTCTTACCTCCGATGATACACAGCGTAGCGATTTGGTCATCATGTTACATCGCAGTGTAGACACTTCGTGAAATATATTTTGCTAGTGTTCCAATTCCTCATTTTAATCCAATGTGCAAGAGATTTCACAGTCCCAGGAAATACATTCATCAGTTGTCAGATTCACCCAATAGTGATATCACGTCGTTATCTTATAAATTTGGTCCAAATCATCGTCACTTTCATAATCGCGGACCGCTTCAGTATTGCGCGGTCCTTCTGTAGGGTCCAAAGGTATTACTACGCGGAGTGATTTTCTTTCAAATGACATCGTTGGCTTCTTAAAATTGATCACTCCATTCATGTCAATGGCCCAGTTGATCCCAAGGAGCGCAAGGTAGGGATTACTGCCATCAACAATCTCTTTTACCTCGAAATCAGCCAATGTGCTCGTGCCTTCGATATCTACTGTCACTCCCTATAATCTTCCCATGGGGATAATCTTTTATTGATTCACCATCCTCAATTGAATAGGGGACCACTTCAGAGTAGGTCTCCCCATTCTCTCCCATGTCTATTTCAGAAAAACATTCACATTTGACCCAAGATCCAGAATAACTTGGTCCATTTCATATTCTCCTATTTGCACGGTGAGCCACATCTCATGCCCTATTCTTGCCTTATGCTTACCAATTTTGCTGACCACGTGTGGTCCCTTAGGAGCATTACCAACACATTTATTGATCAACTCCTGTAATCCTTTTACGACCTTGCTATCACGTAGCAGCTTCATACCAGTCTCCGAAAAGGTAGTATGCATGGATGGGTCCATTTCTTCACATTGCTTATCCTGACTTCCTGAGGTAGAAGCCTCAACGAAGCTTTTCTTTGCTTCCATAAATTTTTCTTTCACGTGCTCTAGATGAAAGTCAACCTCCTTCTCTAGAGTTTTGTGGATCCATTCACTTTCTTCATACTTCTTTCCCTTATCTTTGCCAATCGTCATTCCACTATGCAACACAATATTCACATTAGGATCATCTTCACGGGGTTCAACCCTCATCATCTGCAGGTTCTGGGTAGGCTGTTGAGGTTGCATCCCCTTTGCGTGCATCTTAGTTATTAATACAGGGCAGTATTATGTCATGTGGTCAAACTAAGTACAGTATTGACACAACAAGCACGTCGAGTTTATACATTCTCGCGTGTAGTGTCCTGGCCATCTAAAATTATAGCAAATAACTTGCCGCCGACCTCGCGTAGGTCCTCCTCCACCTCGGCCTCATCTACACCCCTAATATCCTCCTCACACTCCACCAGCACCTTGATCTGGAGGCTAAGTTTTTGTCTACATTCAATATGCAGGTGTTCTTTCCATCATTAAATTGTAACTATGGCAATTGCACTCCTCGTGGCCTATTGATTTGTAGAAGTTACGGAAGAGTTGTTGTGGTGTCTATACAAATTTATGCAGCAAGTGGCAATTATCTATCGCATGTTTTCCAGCTACCTGACAGATAACACACCACAACACAGCCCTTGTACTTGGCCCTGCTTGAGCTTTGGGGTTTGGAGGCATCGGCCCTCCTCCTGTGACATAATTTGGGAAGATAAGGAAATTATCTATATCATGCCCTTGACTTTTACATTTCAAACACCAAACTTCTTCGTGCACATCTGGCCAAGCCACTCTATCCTTCTTTGGATTTTGGAATTCTAAGCAAAGATTCTACAACTCCACGTGAATTCGCTAAACTCCCAAAGCAACATCTTAAATAGGTGTCTCGTACAATCTCATCACAATCTCTAGGGCCTCTTCCTGGGTCCCAATCTTCTGTTGTAATTAAGCAACCCTTAGATGAGGTAAGAGCAAAGCCACAAACCATTCATGGTGCTTCCCATCCATAAGATTCATGTTAGCTTCGCGAATCTTGCACTTCAATCTCTGATCCAGATCCCAGGGGGTGTCACCAAGCTTCATCATGATCTCCTTGAATCTAATGATTTACTGCACTTCTGATTTGGGCCTAATGAATTCCTTATTCAACGCAGTATGAATGTCTATCAATGTAGCCATCAGGTTATCAGTGTAGTACTTAATGTACCACATTAGTGCGTGCTCCTGTAAAGTAGTAACCAATGTTTATTTCTTCATTTGATAAACTGTAATGCCTTGGGCTTCCCACACAGCCTTTGCAATGAACCAAAACTGGTCTAGGTCCTCATTCCCCAAGCCCTTGAAAATGGGAAATTTCACTGAATTTGCCATATTGAACAGTGGTGAAGGTGGTGGCTAAATAACTTTCCACTTTGCATAAATCCAAACATTAAGGTAATTTCATAACTCACTTTTCACACAAGAGCATTTTAATCCAAGTATTCAAAGACCTTAAATACTTACCTCATGGTCCTTTAAAGAAGCATCACTCCGCTTCACTGTAGATGACCCAGGTATCTACCATGAAGTCTGTCACAAATCCTCTGAAGTCACAATCAATCCAGTGATCAATAGTGTGAATGATATTGTCTTTAGATTCTTCCAATCTTCGCACTAACTACAAGTTCCAAACTATTGGACCATCAAGCCTCCACCTTCCCTAGTTGTGTGCCAATTTAGTGATCCACTCATATAATTCGATTTGGAAGGAACATAAGAAAATTTCATGTATCTATGTGTATAGATACCTATCCAACCACTGCTCTTTCGTCAATCGCGGGTTCCTATTCTCTTGTGCCACGAATTCATGGATCTTCCTATCCAACCAATCTTCAATTTCTTTCTTTTTTGGATTCCAATGATGCGACATCACACATCTCTTTATGCAGATCCTAGTCTCGACAATGGAACCATTTGTTGGCTTAGTGTGTCCTGACTACTGACCCTTTTGGCATCAATACATAGAGTGCGGATTGAAGTCTCACCCGAAGCAGTATGGGGGGGTGCTGGAACCAATTTTCCACACCCAGAGATGGTTATGATGTCATTTTATACCCTTTATCTGCCTTCATGCAGATCGTTAATCCCTTAAGGCTTATCGATATAACTCCCTCTTACCAGCCTCTAGGCCTTCAAAAAGGTCTATGACTATCTTTTGCGGATCCTAAATAGGTGAGTCAACCACTTACATGCCTCTGTAATTACTCCTAAGTCTGTTATTACCCAGATCGACTTAGTGTCTGATATCTTTAGCATGTATTAATAAGATATTCTTAGCGTAAATAGATATTACTATTTGCGTTCATATAACAATGTAAATTGTGTGTTATAGACATATTTGGGCACTACAACCCCAATCACATATGTCCATAAACCAAGGGCTTCTGAGTCCATAAAAGTGTTGTTTCATGCCCTAAAGGAACAAGGTCATCTGATTACATCATCTCCTAGAAGTTCTCCACACAAAACTGTTCAGAACTGGTCAAAACTAGACCATACAGACTGCTCAGTGTAGAGGGTATGATGCATCTCACCTGCTCAGTGTAAAAAGTGCGATGCATATTGGAAACCCCTTCTATAGAGTGTGATGGGCGAGAGTAGACAAATGGCGGAGACAATTTTCAAGGTGGATGATCATGGAATCTTCCAGAAACTTCTCCTGTGACACTTGCCTCTCTGAATTCCCCCAGGGATGAGTAAGAGATCATCAATCTCCAAGTGTAATCAAGAACTATCAGAGAGAGGACACTAATCAAAATCCCAGAAGCCAAATCACCCTCTTACAATCATCTATATATGGATCCCTCATCCAAGAGATCCAGAAGCTGGAATCTTGTATCTTGTAAGGAAGTGTTGTTGGTTTCCTAGTGGAATATCATAGTGTTGGGTGATCTAAACTTTTCATGAGGTGAAGAAGGGCTTTCATGCTGGGAGGATGATGCTGGGTCTGATCAATGGGTTGTAATCCTCTCTTCTAATCTCTATATCAATAAAGCTATTCAAGTTTTCCTCCACATTCTTGTATGTTTGCTAATATATGCATGTATGTGGTCAATATATATCTGGTCCTATATTGTTTATGATTGTATATCTCTACACTTTGAAGGTATTATGCTGCTTTGACTTTACAAGTACTCTTTGAAGCGGAGTGGTCAAGGAAGAAGCAACAAAGATCTGTCAAAGAGGAGAAGGAACAAGCAGAGAACCAAGCGAAAGATCAAGGTTGGTATTATTTGCTCCTCTCCTATCTACTTCTCGTAAAGGAAAGCGAAAGTAACTTTAATCTATTTGTTTCTAAGATAGCTACTCGTCTTAGTGGGACTAGTAGCTCTGCATAGAAACTAGATTTCCCAATAACAAAATGGCGACTCCACTAGGGAGCGAGTAGTTTGTCTGCTTGTCTATATTTGTTTGCTTTATAAACTTACAGACGGAGCCTGAAGTCAAGCCAGCTAGCCTTTGAATTGCATTTGCTATGCAAGTGAAAAGTAGATCAATGTTGCTTCAGTCTATCTCCAGGTTTTGTTTATAAACCAAACAATTGATTTGCAAACATCCTAATTGCCCTGGTGGTGGCTCCAATAGCCTCATTAGATCAGCCCCTGTGATTTTCATTTACTGACTATCATTTTCTCGGCTTAAATCCCTAAACTAAGTTGCAAACTGTGACCCAGAGCCAAGTTGAAGTCTCGTCCCTGGACCATCGCACCTTCTCCTCTTGGGAATCTGGATGCATCGCACCTCCCGTGTGTAGTAGGTGAGATGCATCGCACTTTCCCTGTGTTACAGGTGCGATGATCAGATAAGACCTCTTCTGCTTCTAGATTTTGGTTTTTGTTCACTCTCTTCAGCTCTACTAAGGAGTTTTGCTATCTGTGATTAGTATACCTCTATGGAAACTCCCTTCCTTTGCATGATTCAGCCTCCATAGTACAAAGAATTGTAAATGTTTTTATGTATTGTTCGCCATTTACGATTCTCCTTTACAAAGAAGTAGTGTAATGCAGTTGTCGTCTTTTGATTTGAAAGTGTTGCAAGTTTTGTTTTCAGTCAAAGAAAAGAATCCTATTGTTCTTGATGGTTGATTACACTATTAATCTTGTATTTTATTTGAATTGATAGTTTTTCAAGTGTCGAAAGAAGTTTTCAGTTCAAAATCGCAATGTGTCGTCATTATCTTCCTTTCGTTTTTTGAAAAGAAAATCGTTAGTACTGTCGCTTGAAATGATTCAGATTTGTACTTATCATTCTTTTTGTCATTCACAAATTAAGAAAGAGAAAACAAATACATGCATGTGCATTTGCATTTAGACTGCTTGTTGGTTTGATTTAGGACAGTGCATCTAGTGTATGCTCTCTACTCTATGTTGAAAAGAATCTCATTTCTCTTTCCTTAGTAGCTAGGATTTTCATTGCAAAAAGAAGATTAAACGATTGTTATCATCTTAGACTGCATCTTAGGAATTGTATATCTACATCACGCGGTGAAACTGAAAGGCAAACTTCTTAAGAAAGATTAATTGTAAAATAAATTCAATGAACATAAAAACACTTTGTAACCTAACACACAACATTTAGAAGTCTAGGCTAGAAATGTATTCCAACGTCGTAAAGCCTGGTAACTATCGCTTTCATTATAGGTTGGGTGATTCCTCCTCTTTGAGACGACAAGTGCTAGTACAAACTTGTGCTCCCACATACCGTCGAGTATATATTGGGAGAGCACAATAGGCTACATCCTTTATCCTTATGAAGCTGTGTCTACCGCCCTATCGATTGTAATGCACTGAACACAACATTCAGGAAGATTGACTACTGTACCATAAAAAGTATTGTGCAGTTTTGCAATTGGTTTGGTAATCCCCCTGCCTAGATTTCCAGAGTAGTCTCTTTCGTTCCTTTTCAGACTCCTTAAAGGAAAAGGTCAATCTGAGCACTTGTCACTTCGGGTTCATTAAAAATTGAAGGCGACTAGAGTCATCTTTAGCTTTTTCTCGACTCTTAAAAATTGAAAAAGCAAGTTGTGTCAAAGCATTTAAAATTTATTTTAATTGGAATAACGTCACTATTCCCTCATTGGTCTTAGGTTGAGAAAAATGGAGTCCACCAACCAAGGATTTCCCCTTAGGGGAAATCCTAGTCCTTTCTCCTCTTGGGGAGATGTTGGTGCACCTCATATGGCCACATTGTCCCTCCCAGGACTGATAATTGGCTTGCCAATATGGCTCTTCTTGACCTCTGTTGTTCAAACCACTGTGGTTCTTGAACAATCAAGTCAGCAACTAGATGAGACTAGAGTTACCCCCCAACCTTCGGCTTCGCTTGTTTCTCCCTCCCCTCCTTCCTCTTTGCTTGGTAAAGCTGATGAAGCTAAAGATCAAGTAACTGAGAAGAAGAAGAAAGGGAATAAGAAAGAGAAGAAGAAGAAGGAGCCAAAGGAAAAAAGGGGCGACCATGCATTGTCTAGCGAAAATCCACACACTGCACCGTCCAAGCCTAAATCTCCATGTGTCATTTGCAAAGGAGACCACTATCATCGAGATTATCCTTGCATCCCTCAGATCTTAAGGGACTGGTCTCCTCATTTGCACAATCCGATGTCATCAACCTCTGACGTTCATGTTGAAAGTACACCATCAACTAGTGAAAGTGGAGTCTCTGGATAGAAAAGGAAATGTAAATTTCCTTGTAAACTGTGTGAAAGCGATCACGTCATCCACCGTTGTCCCTTCTTGGACGAAGCTAAAAGAGTCTTGGATAACCGTCCTGCTTCACCGCTACAGCTTCCTCCTAGGTACAAGAAACTCTTGCTGAGTCCATCGCTAGTTGAAAATCCGACTGACATGCCCTTGTGGTCGGTCGAAGCATATATCATTGAAGATAAACCCTCTGAGTCCACACCAGACAAAAGTCAAAAGGTTGAGATGACAGTAAACTCGGTCTTGTCTCCGGAAGGTCCGCCTTTAGATGATACAGTCACCGAAGAGAATGAGAATGGCATCGTTCAAATTATTTTCGTAAACACAGACTCCGATGAACATGGGGGCAATATACTCGTTCCTTTATGGCAGGAAGGAAGTTCGTCAGAGTCATATCCGACCATCTATTCGGTCCCACCTCCAAGTAACCTAGTCATTTCCTTCAATTGGAATCTACTAGGCAGACCCCATCTACCGTCTAATGTACCATTCTGAATCATTGTACAAGCTTACAGAATGGTCATGGTCGGTACTATCATAGATGAAGGGGCTTCTGTGAGTATCATTTCCTCAACTACTTGGAAAGCGCTTGGTTCGACATCGCTTCTACCCGAGATGACAAATCTGATAGGCTTTCACAAAGGAACTAGTCGACCATTAGGGATCCTTCCAAATGTGCCTATAAATTTGAGAAGGAAAACCATTTATATGAACATAATGGTAGTCCAAGGGCCTTTAGATTATAATCTACTCCTTGGGCGTGACTATATTTATATCATGGGAGCCATTGTCTCCTCACTCTTTCGAGTAATGTGTTTTCTGCATGAAGGTCGAGTGGTCTTACTCGTAGACCAGCTTTCATTCCCTGGCTCACACATAGCTAATAGTTAAGTACCATCCCTAACTGGTCTTTTCATGCAAGGAATGTCTCATCAATCTCTAGTTCATCCACCTGAAGAACGCGAGTAATTCAGTGGCCATGAATGAAACCCAGGGGGCATGCACCCTAGTTTGCTTCGACAGGAAAACTTCAGGTATAAGATAGGTTTCCATGGAGAATATATGACTAGTCTAATACACCCATATGTTTGGGAAGATGGGATTAGACTGGAATAAGATACCTCTGTTAGAAGGTAGGCCTTTCCCGATAGAACAAGTGTTTTGTCTGCAAATTGAAGGGTAACCTCAAAACTTTACTTCACTATACCTGGGGGCATGCAAACCGTTTTGCATGCAAGTGAAGAGCGACCATTTATTTTCTTAGTTTGTAGATCCTCAGACCCTTTAAAATCGTAGGATTGGTCATTCCTAGCTTGCATAATGAAAGGATATGGAGCATAGTTTCGAATGGTGTAAGCTCCTTAAAAATTGAACTTATCGATGAGACATATTATACGACTGGAATGAGCAGTTTTATGTGAAGTTCAAGCTCGTTAAAAATTAAACCTAAGCAATGAGAAAATGTTCCCCCAGAGTTTAAGCTCATTAAAAAATGAACCAACCTCCAGTAAATAACCTTTGCGAATGCATTATCATCAGCTTCTGAGCCCTGGTTGTGTTCTTGCCATCACCTCCACTATGTTTAGTCGATCATATGCCTCCACTTGATTGTTTACCCTTTTGAGGAACAATTGCGAAGAGTGATTCTATTAGCCATCCTTGTGAAACTGCCGTGATTGGAAAATTCCAAACCTTACCTGGAATTAGTAGCTGCCCGAAAATATCACTCGTTCCTCAAAGACGAGTCTCCTTTAAGCTCTTTTCACTTGACTCATAAAATATGAAAAGATTGCCAAGCAGTTGGCCTCTCCATCTCGTTAAAGCTACCAAGAGTGTTATCCCTCCTCTAGATTTTAATCTTTTTGGACCTGAGGGATTATTACACAAAAATATCGAGTGCTTGTCTTGTTCGGCTCGTTAAAACTATCGAAAATTCATCCCTTTCATATTATTTTATACTTTTTTCGAACTTAAGGGATTATATGAAGAAAAAGGATTACTGGAGTTTCCTTTCCATCCCTTTTTAGACTCTCTAAAATTGAAAAAGGACCGAGTTGTCTTTGTCGTTAAACTCGTTAAAACCAATAGCGACAATCTTGTCCATGCAGACAAGAATGAGTTTCACTATCGCTAGGCTCGTTGAAACATAGCGACGAGTTTGCCCGAAGGGAAAATTATAAAACAAGCATATGTTATCCTCCTCAAGCTTGATGAAAATAAAGAGGTACTGGTCAGCAATGGCTAGGGAAAATTGGGAAGAAAACTTGAAGAAAATTTATTGGTAGTGAGTTGCTCTTGAACGTGACACTTTCACTCCATCACCCTGATTGAGTCGGGTTGGGTTATTCCGTTCACCGGTCATATTACCATTGGTCCACCGTACTATCCATCTTTGGGGTTAACACTACCAATCCATTTTAGTGTCACCGATATCTTCAAGAGAAGTCAATCAGAGAATTCACCAGCCCAGCCTGTGTCTCACCCGCTATAATACCTTCACGCTTCATTCTTCATGACCGCCACCCTGAACCTTGTATCATTAGATTGTTTTCACCTCCACAAAATCATTTTCTCTATTCTGTGTCGTAGATGTGGGATTCATTAAGGCCCTCCTATGACAGGTTACTTCTTGTCGACGACAGCTCATTATCCAAGAAGTCAACCTAGGAACAACCCTTTCAGTACTTTGAAGCTTGTATGCCTCAATGACAAGTTTCTCACTTCCGGCGACAGGGTTACATCAATGGCCTTTGAGCGAAAGATTTTGCGTGGTGTTCAACACCAAGTCCTTTTTTCACACCACATGAATTGTACTGTAGTACCTTGAGGGTCATCATCATTATCGGTGATTCCTCTCGT
This sequence comes from Pinus taeda, assembly GCA_000404065.3. Taxonomy (NCBI): domain Eukaryota; kingdom Viridiplantae; phylum Streptophyta; class Pinopsida; order Pinales; family Pinaceae; genus Pinus; species Pinus taeda. Next base: position 487,270 of record APFE031215223.1, on the reverse strand, counting down.
GCCTGTTAACAGCTTACATCATTGGCTGGTAATTAGGCGATGTCTTTCCGTGTTCGACTCCAGAACATTTTTCACGTGGATCGACTTGTACATCGGGCGAAGATTGGACGAGTTTGAAGACCTCGGATCTAGTTTCATCCATCCAGGCTGCGATATATTCAGGAAAACAAAGGCATCAAATGTACATCATTGATGCACAGATGATCATCCAAACCAAAGGATGATGACTCTACCAGAATCATCAGTCTGCCACACAGACGATTGTCTGTCCTATGTACATGAAAATGAATTTATAAAGTTGAGCACGGGAATGCTCGCCTCAGCTAGATCATGAAAATGTTATGAATATAATGTATTATATTGTATCTTATTGCAGGTCACCTTCTAGTTCGAAAAACCTCGGGTCCTCATGATAAAGCATTTCACCTGACATCAAAAGATTTTCATCCTCATGATTTAGGGGGCAACTGTTATAGACATATTTGGGCACTGCAGGCCCAATCACATATGTCCATAAAACAAGGTCTTCTAAGTCCCTAAAAGTGTTGTTTCATGCCCTAAAGGAACAAGGTTAGCTGAATTACATCATCTCCCAGAAGTTCTCCACAGAAAACTTCTCAGAACTGATCAAAACTGGACCATACAGACTGCTCAGTGTAGAGGGTGCGATGCATCTCACCTACTCAGTGTGAAAAGTGCAATGCATACTGGAAACCCCTTTTGTAGGGTGTCATGGGTGAGAGTAGACAAATGGCAGAGACAGTTTGCAAGGTGGATGATCATGGAATCTTCTAGAAACTTCTCCTGTGAAACTTGCCTCTCTGAATTCGCCTAGGGATGAGTAAGAGATAATCAATCTCCAAGTGGAATCAAGAACTATCAAAGAAAGGACACTAATCAAAATCCCAGAAGCTAAATCACCCTCTTACAATCATCTATATATGGATCCCTCATCCCAGAGATCTAGAGGCTGGAATCTTGTATCTTGTAAGGAAGTGTTGTTGGTTTCCTAGTGGAATATCATAGTGTTGGGGGATCTAAGATTTTCATAAGGTGAAGAAGGGTTTTCATGCTGGGAGGATGACACTGGGTCAAATCAATGGGTTGTAATCCTCTCTTCTAATCTCTATATCAATAAAGTTATTCAAGTTTTCCTCCACATTCTTGTATGTTTGCTAATATATGCATGTATGTGGTCAATATATATCTGGTCCTATATTTTTTATGATTGTAGATCTCTGCACTTTGAAGATATTATGCTGCTTTGACTTTACAGGTACTCTTTGAAGTGGAGTGGTCAAGGAAGAAGTGACAAAGATCTGTCAAAGAGGAGAAGGAACAAGCAGAGAACCAAGCGAAAGATTGAGGTTGGTATTATTTGCTCCTCTCCTATCTACTTCTCGTAAAGGAAAGCAAGAGTAACTTTAATATATTTGCTTCTGATATAGATACCCATCTTAGTGGGACTAGCAGCTCTGCATAGACACTAGATTTCCCGATAACACTATGCAGAATTGCGCATCAATACAATATTAAATCATAAACCCTATATTCATCATAACATAAATGCATTCATTCAGAACATAAGTAAATGGACAAAACATAGATATTTCCAGAATAATGTCTTTATTGATGCTTTAGATTTTCTTACAGACTCAAGAACATCCTGCGCACTCAACTGCAAGGGTCCACGCACTCAGCCGCAAACTCGACTCTAGGCTTCTGCGCACAGTTGCAGAGCCTCTCCTATACTCTAAGACTCTTCTCTCTTCAACTCTAATGACCCATTACATTCATCCTTCTCTCATTATTGAACTTAGACTCTCTTAGATTCTCCTTTTTATACAATCCCATGGTCCGCGGACCATAGGTAGATCTAATAAAACTAACACAACTTACATAAAAGAAGGGAAAACCCCTTTATGACACTTACTATCTACATGCTCTGCGTCCACAAATTGTGGAGACTTTACACTTTACATCACAAAAACTTGGGCTTTTGCCCCAAAATTGACTGCAGGGGACCCTACCCCAACACCATCACCTTTGATTTGGATACTATACCATTAACACCTGGGACATTAATGACCTAACGACAACACCTTTGTCAATACTTGTCCAACATCCTCCTTATGCAAACAACACCTTTGATAGTGACAACATATTGATACTTGACATCAATGAATACCTCCTTTGACAATATATGCAACAATATCCCATCATATTATTTTCCTTTTCCATCAGTGACAACATATTCTAACATTCTTAACCATGAACCCTACTCAAGTTTTATTCTACAAATAAAACTTAGAGATGAGAATGACTTATGGAGATCATAATGGTTCTTCTCGCTCTATTTGTAACATAAAATCTTCTACACTAGTAGAAGGAATGGAGAGTAGATCCTTGTTCTTGTGTAATTCATGGAAGCTAGGGAAAGATCATGGAGAACCAAGCTTGATAAGCATTGAACTTGGTGTGATCCATGCTTAGAGGAATACTTAATTATCGTATTCTTGATCTTTCATGGAGGTCTTGGTGCTTGTGTTATGCAAGAATTGACAACCTAAAGTTTGAAAATTAAAACATTAATATGGACATGTAGATGGAGAGGCTAGTGCTAGACTTGTCTTGCCATATACTTGTGCGGGGAAACAAGTCTAGAGTTTGTAAACTCTAAGGAAAACAAGAGAACTAGTGTAGAGTTTGTGTGATACACGATTGGTGTATGGGCTAAGGAGCACATGATGTTCATGTTATTATGTTGAGGATCATTAGTGAAGTGACTAGTTTTGGTTGGAAATAATTCCTGAGTAAAAGGAGTTCATGGCATGTTCTTCTCATGGTTTCCCTAGCTATGGTTTGGATAGCTCAACTTGTACCAAGTTTTTGATAAAGTTGTGGGATGTACTCATAATTCATCTTATATATATATATATATATATATATATATATATATATTATATATGAATTTTTCAGCTTATAAAATTTAGAATACTCGCATATTTGATTTTGAACTTGTGTTATTTTCATGATTGAGTATATTTTAGTGTTTATTTTTCATGTTGATTTAATGCAACACATGGTTGAATTATTTAAGTGATTTAACACATATCTAGAATGTAAAGGGACATATTTATTTTTGTTATAATATGTTGTAATAAGACATTTCAAATATGTTATTTTCCTTGCATTAAATAAATTTTGTGGTAAAAAATGGGCCTCAAAACAAAGAATGTGCTATCAACATCAATTTGAAAAGAACCAATAGAATTGAAAAATATGATGTCAACCATAAGGGTAAATAGATTTGAAGAGAAATATGGATAAATAGTTTTGTAGGAAAAGATTAAAAATACTATTTTATCATATTTTCAACTCATCTTCTTGTAGGTTTACTTGAATTTCAAATGAAATTTCTCTTTGGATGTAAAGTTTTAAAGTGTAAGCACTCATTTGATGGAGAATTTTATTCTATATTCAATGAGTCCCTAAACTTGAAATTTGAGTAAATCTACAAAGAAATAAGTCAAAAATACAATTAAAAAACAATTTTCTTCATTTCCCTTTGAAAAATTCAAAACTCTTATTTTATTATTGTGTACTAATATTTTGTTATTTTCCTTAAAAGACCCATTTTAAACCTCAAAATGTGCCTTATTTGCCTAACTTAATGTAGCATTGTGATCCTCCTAGACTACCGAATCAAGTTGATGGGAAGTGAAATGTTATCACTATAATATTTCAAAAAATATGCAAGGCTAAATGCTTATAGAGACTACAACTGAGAAAACTAAAGTAAATGAGGTGAAAATATTGAACTGCATTTATTGCTTAATTATCAAAAATTCTAAATGGCTTCAACACTAACAGATTGAAAATGCCTCCTTGTTGATTTGAATGAAAAATATTCTAATTAAAAAAAATGTATTTAGAAGTGGTTATTGATGGATTAAAACCTAATGTACTTAAGATGAGTACTTACACATGTGAAGGGTTTGATGGGTTGAAATCTTAATTATTTTTCTAATGAAAGTGTATTTTCACATGTGGTGCATGGTGTTGAAGAAAGTGTGACTAGGTTTAGTCTTCATAAATGTACTTTTGATATTTGTATTTATTCAAGAAAATATTTTATTTATTTATTTATTTTTATTTTTTATTTTTTATCAATGAGTTTCTTGCTCATTGAAAGAGGTCTACCACATGTTAAAGTTCTATAGGTGAGTCAAAGAGTCAAAAGAAAATGTTGAAGACCTTAAGGGCATGTTACACCATGTATATAATTTTATAAGAGTCAAATAATATCTCTCCAAGCAAATTCAAAGTCCTCTCCATGCAAAGACATCATTAAAGAAGAAATTCTGATGCAAAAGAAGTGAAGTCGGTCTACTATCCTAAAGTCGGCCTAAAGGAGGGACAATCCTCTACATATAGAAGTTGTCCACTCCTCCAACGACAGACATTCATACCTCTGAAACTAGTAAGAAAGAGAAGCTGATAAAGGTGGAAGAAGGCAAGAAATTTCTACAAATCTCGCTCTAATACCATGTAGAAAATCTAATGTAGGTTAACTTGATAATGCGATATAAATCAAAGCAGAATACTATAACCTACTTCTACTATCAATTTGTGGAAGCTTAAATATCGAGCTAAACAATATAACTAGAAGAAGAAGAATCAATGCACAATACACATGAAAATACTTTGGGGAAAGCCTCAGCTAAAACCCCACTATCTATATTATCATACAAGGTGGAAATACATAGGAATTATACAAAGCCTTAACTCTCACAACTAGCTAGCTCTCAGTACAATCCTCACAGATGCTCACAGGCAATCTTGGCTTCTCCCTAGCCTTCCTCTTTGCCCTCCAAGCTCCTATTTCCTTGTGTTTTTCCTCTAGGATGATTCACCTTCAACCAAGTGGATGAGCCTCTAGTGCAACGAAGAAGGAAGAGACATAAATGAGTGATAAAGGGTGTTCTAAGTGTGAGTTACAGCCACACATGTGAGAAAAGGAAGGGTAATATGGGGTCACTACAACAACCACATCACAGTTACATATCTCTCTTATTTGGGCTAGAAACTGAGGCCTATAAGGCCTCCTACTCAAGCGAAGATGATCCAGGAGGATCTTGTCAGTCTAGCATGAGTGGAGTCTTCACTGGTTCAATGTCGAAGTGGTCTTTAGATGATCATGGTTGATGAGGTCTTGAACTTTATCAACTTTGCTAGTGCTCATCGTCAACATTTAGTATATGGTATCTTCAATTTCGACAGTAATGTATATGGTTCAGGTTGTCCAGTGATGTCAATGGTTTTCATGGTGTGAAGGATATGTACTTGGTTGTCGACATATGGTTGTCATTAGTTCCACTGGGGTTTGGTTGTTAGGGATGGAATAGGTCATCTTGTGGGGTTTTTATGTCACATTGTGATAATTGTTGTAAAATGAGTTCTTTCGATCATGAGACAAAATATAAAAGACTAAACTCTAAAAACATCATATTAAAACCCTAATACATAACCTAAGTCCTAGCCCTAACACCTAAAAACCTAACCTAGAAACTACAACATGTATTTAAATACATTAAACCTAGTCTACAAACCCTCTTGGGCCATATAAATACATTACAATATACATAAACCATATAAATAAACATTACAATGTATTATATTACCCCTGACTGTTGGCCTAAACTATGAAAGAAGCTAACTGTAGCATGCCATGTGAGCAGACATGATAAAAACGTCGGGGTTAATGGTATCAGGGCCTGACCACATGGGGATGTAGCTAACCGTAACAGGTCTGTAGCATGTGAACACGTCATAATAAATTAGCCTAAACTTCTAGGGATTAGCGTCGGGTGTCAGCCTGCGGTTAGACCATGGCTAGTCACATGTTATCTGTCACCTCTTTTTGCCCAGTTAGAAAACCATCAGTAGTTTCCTCCTATCTAAACTCGGATTTGGGTTTTTGTTAAAGTTTTATGTCTATTTTTAAAGCACTCCATGTAACTAAACCCTAAAGGTGTCCCTAGTGGATTAGACCGAAAAATTAGATAGGTTCATGGCTAAACATAACAATGGAGCTTGAATGAACCCAAACAAGTTATAAATTCACCTTTTAGTCATGAAGAAAGGCATTAGAGTGGTTTTGAGTTTTGTATGCAGATTCTAGAGGATATAGGTTGTTTTGTTTTCAGTGTAACAGGAGCATCCAGAGTCAAAATGGGAACCGTGACAAGCATTTGAAAGCTAATTCAGAAATATTCCTTGTGAAAGTGACCAAAAGTGCCTACATGCACAATCAGTCTGGTTAATTTTCTATGTAATCAACCTCCTCAGATTCAATCCTAATAAATCGGTCGCCCATCTTGAAAGTGGACCCAGAGACGTAGTCCATTAGGGACAAACTCTGTAATTAATCTTGCTATGTGGTATTATTGTGTTTTTGCTACTTTTCACTTCTGTTTACATCATGCTTATGTTTCTCATATGTCGTAAAGTCTTTCATTTCAAACATTTCTCATGGTTAAGGCATTTTAAGTTAATATGCAGTTCAATGTTGGCATTAATCCATTCTACTTTAGTTTAGCATATGATCATTTCAGATCATATAATTTGGTATCAAAGCAAGTTGCATTTGTAGAATTTGTTAGTGAATGTTAACCAGGTCAAAGTCACAACGTGGAGAAGGAATCCTCGAGGAGATCGATCCAGATATTGGAAAGCAAAGAGTCGCTCATAAGTCAATCATGACAAGATCTGATGTAGGTGAAACTCTTGAAACTAAGATGAGTGAGGAACAAAATCAACAAGCATTGTTAAGTATGCAGCAAATGTTGGAGGAAATTTACGAAGATAAGAAGGTGAGAGATGTAGCTTCTTCTTCAAAGACATCGAAGAAGGACAAAGGTAAAGTCAAGGATGATAAATCTACTTCACCTCCATCATCTCTGTCATCATCATCATCTTCTTCTTCTTCCAGTGTAGAATTTGAAATAGAAGAGAAACCTAAGAAAACATCTCTTTTGAAACTTGATGTAAAATTTGAGTTACCTATTTATGATGGCAAAATGAATCTTGAAAAGCTAGATAACTGGATTAAATAGTTAGAAGTGTATTGTCATATTCAGAACATTTCTAATAAAACGAAAATTCAGTTAGCTGCACTTAGAATGGGGGGAACAACTTTAATCTGGTGGGAATGTAAAACTAAAATCGATGTAAAGAGAAAAGGCAAATTCATCTCTTCATGGTCTAAGTTTTTGAAAGCTCTTAGGAAATAATTCTATCCTTTAGGATACATGCAACAAGTTGTTATTGATTGGAAGCACTTGAGGCAAGGTAAAGGGCAGAGCGTTTACGAATTTACTCAGGAGTTCAGAAAGAAAGCATTGGTGCTTAGTATTTCATTGGATACATGTGAAACTTTATTAAACTCCATCGACAATTTACATTCATATTTTCAACATACATTATTGATGTTTAATCCTGATGATTTTGATGAAGTGTGTGTTCAAGCCATTCATAGTGAATCAGGTGGCAGACCATTCAAATTTTCACCACAATCATCCAAAGAGTTGGAAATCAAGGATTCCAATGACAGTAAGGGAAAGAACAATTCGAAGAGAAAGAAATCAGTGACAACGCAGAAGGAAAGACCTACTTGTTTTCATTGCCAGAGAATTAGTCATGATGAATCTAGGTGTTAGAAACTTCATCTAGAACTTAAGCCTAAAAATTTCCTTAAGGATAATGATGAAAAGAAAGCAAATGCAGCTATCTAACAAGATCTAGGCTTTGATTCAGGTGATGAAAGGAGGATAACTACCATAGTTTCGACAGGTAAAACTTCCAACCTTGGTTCAAGTTCGAATACTATTTTATATTCATCAAACATAAATCCTTCAGATGAGGATAAAAGAGTTGAATTATTTAACATAAGGATAATTTCTAAGCACACAAAGATAGATACAATGTTTGACAATGGATCATAAGAAAATTTAATATCTGAATATTTAGTTAAGAACTTGGGTTTGAAGACACGGAATCATCCAAGACCTTACCCATTAGGATGGTTAAATAAATCAACTCACATAAAAGTCACAAAGCATTGTCGATTAAAATTTAATGTTACAACTAATTACATTGATGAACTAGAATTAGATGTAGTTCCAGTAGACATGTGTGGAGTTGTCTTAGGAAGTCCTTATCTTTCTGATCATGATGTTGTATTTTATAAGAGAGAGCATAAATATCACCTTAAGAAATATGGGGTTGAATTTATTGTCAGGGAACATCAAAGTAAAATTCACTTGAACTTAGTTGTTGCTAATTAGATGAAGCGATTAATAAGTTCAAATAAGATATTTGTACTCATCTGTGTAAAAGAACAACATAAGGATCTAAGGGATACTTGTTCAGGTTCTGAGTCTTAGTTTAAAGACAATTTGATCAAAGAGGTAGAAACTTTTTCAATTCTATTTAAAGAAACCAAAAATATTACTCATAAGCAGGGAATACAACATGAGTTACAGTTGATGCCTAAAGCTCCTCTTCCTAATGTCAAAATGAATTAGTTTAGCCCAAGTTTGGAAGTTATGAGTTACAAGGATGCAGGTGTTGGCATTATGTTGTATGTGTTGTACTTGATGGCAACCCACTCATAGAAGACCAATTCACTTATTCACAACGAGATGAGTCTATAGAAGAAATAACAGATGTGATGGAATACATGGGATGCAGGACAAAGGAATCATATGACAAATTATAGTGCAGCAATGTTATTTTTGGGTTCCGTAGGTGCACTATCCAAAAGGTGCGGACATTGGTAGGATGCGCAGGTGCGCTTCTCATAAGATTCTGATATGCTCGCATGTGTTCCGAACAAAAGTGCGAACCTAGAATGCACGGACTTTCATGCAGAGAAAAACGTGCACGTGGAAAATCTTATGGTTTTGGTCCGTGGTTTTGCATCTAAAATATTGAACCCAGGTTTTGGATCCCTAGTATTGGATCTCTATGGTTTTGGTCCATGGTTTGAGAAAGGCCTAGACTATAAAAAGGGAAGGAGATCATTTGGCCACTTCACTTGTGTGTGTTGAATATCTTAAGAGCAAGATCTGAAAATCTGGTGATCGGTTTGATAGTTGGATCTGAATCAAGGAAATCCTGAGCATTATAAGGCAGATCTACTGATGGGTTGAGATCTCTTTGGCGTATGATCAGATCTGTGAATCTGACTGTGTGGGGTATAATTGAGGACTGATAAAGTGTCTGTACCTAGAAGTCCGCAGGCAAGATACGATGCAAGTGCGGAGGTGCGTAGTCCAGTTGACGGTGCAGGTGCGTAGGTGCGCAGTCTAGTTGATGGCGCAGGTGTGTAGGTGCGTGTTAAGCCTTTGTCTAGAGTTTCAGTGACACGCCACCTTTCTTCTCAATTTACACTTATCAGAAGGCCAGGTTCATACTCTCTATTGGATATGCAGTCCAGTTGATGGTGCAGGTGCAAAGGCGCGCAGTCCAGTTGACAGCGCAAGTGCAGAGGTGCGCAATCCAGTTGACACCGCAGGTATGGAGGTATGCAGTCCATTTGATGCTGCAGGTGTGGAGGTGCAAAATAGAGGACAGAACAGGTGCGGAAGTGCACAAGCTCGACACAGAGGAAGTGTGGATTTCCACAGGTTTCTATTGGTGAAGTTGTAAACTTTTCTTTGAAATATTTTTATTTGCCTTTGCTTATTACTGCTGAGTTCAGGGTTCTGTATTTGTGCTTGGCTGCTATATTAAGAAGCTATTGATTTAGTATTTGGACAAGGAAGTTGGGTAATTTCAGATCTATTTGATGTTTGATTGATATTCTTGGATCTAGTCTGAAAATTTATGAAACGAGGTCCTTGGAAGAAAAGAGAAGGTTGTAGCCTTCTGCAGGTTGAAGCCTGCGTGCTGGTAAAGGACTGCACCAGTACAAAATCTTTGTAAAAAGAATTTTCTAATTGAAAGAAGATAGAGACATATTGCAGCAGGTGGTTTTCACCCACATTGGGTTTCCACTTTATAACTTGTGTTCCTTGGTGACTGTTGCTCTATTTTTGTTCTTGTTAAATGATTCTGACACAAAAATTAATATATTATAAGTTTGAAAGGTATAACCAAGTTTCATCTGCTAATATTTGTATAAATTGAAAAGAGTTTGATAATACTGATTCACCCCCCCTCTCAGTATTATTTTCAACAATTGGTATCAGAGCAGGTCCTTCAGGAAAAGCTTGATCGCTTGAAGGAAGATCTATCATCATGAGCAACTACAAAAAGGAAGCATCTATCAGGCCACTGAGATTTGATGGAACCAACTTCGTCTATTGGAAGGTAAGAATCACTACCTATCTTCAATCTCTTGGTACAGAAGTTTGGGATATTGTGGAAACAAGATACACATTTCCGTCAGCAACTCCTACAGCAGCTGGTAAGAAGCAGTATGAAACAAATGCAAAAGCTGTCAATACTCTATTGTGAAGTCTATCTCAATCAGAATTTGTCAAGGTGATGTAGCTCAAAAGCGCAAAAGAAATATGGGACAAGATCGTTCTAAGATATGAAGGAGATAACCAGGTAAAATGACCAAAATTACAAACTCTTAGAATTCAATATGAAAGTCTCAAAATGCATAATGATGAAAGTGTGGCTAACTATTTTCTACGTATAGATGAGATCGTAAGTTGTATGAAAAACTTGGGTGAAGAAATAAAAGAAGTTTTTTTGGTTGCGAAAGTTCTAAGATCTTTGACTCCTAAGTTTGATTCAAAAGTTTCTTCCATAGAGGAAAAGGAGAATCTAAAGAATCTTACCATGTCACAATTACACGCAATTCTAATTGCTTACGAAATGAGAAAAGGAGGACCATCAGACAGAAGAGAAGCTACATTCAAAGCTTCAGGAAAAGGAGATTACTATGAGCCAGGACATATGTTAGAAGAAGAGGAAGAATCAAATTTTGTCAGGAACCTTCAACAGGGAACTAGAAGATTCAGAGATAAGCTACCTTTCAAATGCTTTGCTTGTGGAAGAGTCGGTCATTATGCTGCAAAATGTCCTCATAAAGATAAACTAGACAGAGGTAAGGAACCTGTTAGATGGAATAGAAAAAAGTATGTAAGTAAGAAGAGCTATTATACTCATGAAGATAGTGTTGGACTTTCAGATAGTGATGAAGATGAACAAGGTCATGATAATAGACTTTTGATGGCTTTTGAAGATGATGATTTCTTGGATGCTATAAATGAAGAAGGTTATAAGAAGAGCTTCGGCGTAAATCACATGACAAAGACATTTGTCGACGCGTTTCGAACCAACTAGTGTGGTTCATCGTCAGGACAAATGTCTTATGAACCACACTAGTTGGTTCGAAACGCGTCGACAAATGTCTTTGTCATGTCATTTACGCCGAAGCTCTTCTTATAACTATGATGGATCACAGAAGCCTCAATTCTACAAATGAAGAAGGTCTTTATGAAGAAATTTCTAAACTTAAAATTTGTTTAGAACAAAAGAATATGATTATAGATACTCTAACATTCCAACTTGCTGAAAAGGATAAACACAATGAAAAGTTAGAATGTGAAATTGTGGGACTTAGAAAGGAAATTGAGAAAACAAAATCCCTTAATCTCAGATTTGCTAAAGGATCTGAAACTTTAGATGAGATTATCAAAGTGTAACGTTCTCCTCTAATCAAGACAGGTCTTAGATATTCTGAAGAAGCGTCTCAATCTTAGAAGCAAGCACAAAAACCATCCACCTCCAAAAGCTATCTTGATGTAGCAAGGAAAAATGAATAGCAAAAACATGAGGCAGATCACCAGGTAAATGAGGGACAAGTTGCTTCAAGAATGATCAAATATTATCGAGAGCAATCAACTTCAAAGATGAATAGAAGCCTCAACCGACCACAGGTAAATCGTTCTCAATTTAGCTCAAGAATGGATGGAAACTACAATCGTATGGTTGGTAGATTTGATAGTCTCAAGAATTTCTTCAATGGCCAATGTTTCTCTTGTCATAAATTTGGTCATAAAGCTACTCAGTGTGTTGCCTATAAGACCATCATGACTAGGGAAGCTCAAAAACAAAGGGGTATGACTGGAATCATGAAAATAACCTACAATAACTTCTCTGCTCTTGAAAATGAAATAGAATGCACTATCTGTAACAATTTCGGTCATGAAGATTCTAAATGCAGAAGCAGGTTTCGGCAAACAATTCAGAAGGAGCAGGCTTCATTGAATCCCAAAATATGGAGAAAGAAAGAACCGCAACTAGACAGATGTGGGATAGCCCTATATGCGGAAGGACAAGAAAATCAATTATACATTGACAATGGATGCTCAAAACATATGACAGGTGATAAAGAAAAACTTCAGTCATATACCTCCTTAGAAAGGGAAAAGAAGGTATCATTTGGAAATGACACCCCTTCATTCATAAAAGGTAAAGGTTTTGCTCAGTTGAAAAGGAAGGTCAAAGCTGGTAATGTTATGTATGTTGATGGCTTAAAGCATAATTTATTGAGTGCTAGTCAAATGTGCGATCAAGGAACTGAGGTAATATTTAGATCAAATGGATGTATTGTTTGTGAGCTTGACACAGGAAAAACAGTGATCAAAGGCACAAGAACTCCAAATAATTTACACATATTCAAAGAAGGAGAAAAACAATGCTATCTGAGCAAAAATGGCAAACACTGGCTATGGCACAGAAGATTGGGGTATCTTAGCTTCTCTCAGATCAGGAAAGCATGCAAATATCAGGTAGTTCATGATCTTCCTGACATCAGAATTCTAGATAATACAATATGAAAATCATGTCAATTTGGTAAGCAAACCAAAACTAATTTACCTGAGAAGGAAGGATCAGCTAGCAGGCCACTTGAACTTGTCCACACTGATATATGTGGTCCAACTAGGAAAAAGTCACCTCAAGGAGAAGAGTATTTCATATTGTTCATTGATAATTTTTCAAGGATGTGTTGGATAGGACTCATGAAGTATAAAGATGAAGCTTTCGAAAAGTTCAAGTCATTCAAAGCTTTGGTTGAAAACCAATCAGATCGCAGAATCAAATGTCTCAGATCTGATCGAGGAGGGGAATTTACCTCAGATGAATTTTTTGATTTTTGTGAAGAACATGGAATCAGAAGAGAATTTTCTGCTGCAAGGACTCCCGAGCAAAATGGAGTAGTGGAAAGGATGAACAGAATGATTCAACAAATGGCCCATGCTATGCTTGATGAGTCTGTAACTCCCACAACTTTCTGGGGTGAAGCCGCATTTGCCACTGTTACTATTCTCAATAAGACAAACGTCCGGGTAAACAACACTCAGACTCCTCATGAAGTTTGGTATGGTAAGACTCCCACAGTAAAATACTTCAAAATATTTGGAAGCAAATGCTACATTAAAAAGATTGATGAAAATCTTGGCAAGTTTGAACCTAGAGCAGATGAAGGCATTCTACTTGGCTACTCTCCTCACATCAAAGCTTACAAATGTTACAATAAAAGACTTGGCAAAATTGTTGAAAGCATTGATGTAGTGGTTGATGAAGAAGGAAACTCTCCTAGACAAGAAAAATCTGAAGTTTTCGAAGATGGCGAAGACTATTCGTTAACATCAAATTAGATTCATGACGAAGAAGAAACCCATGAGGCACTAGAAGAATAGATAAGGATAGAAGAGAAGACTCCATCTAGATATGTTCAGAAGAATCATTCGAAATCCCAAATTCTGGGGTAGAAAGAGGCAGGTGTACAAACAAGGAGAACCATTTCAGAAGCTTCAAGCTATCTAGCCTTGCTCTCCTCCACAGAACCATGGAATGTAAGAGAGGCATGCAAAGATGAATGCTGGGTCAAAGCCATGGAGGAAGAACATGAGCAGATTGAGAAGAATAACACTTGGGAGCTGGTTCCTAGACCACAAGATAAAAATGTCATAGGGACAAAATGGATTTTCAAAAATAAGCTAAATGAAAATGGAGAAGTAGTTAGAAACAAGGCAAGACTTGTTTGTAAAGGGTATGCACAACAAGAAGGCATAGACTTTGAAGAAAATTTTGCTCCAGTTGCTAGACTTGAGGCTATAAGAATGTTCCTTGCTCTCTCTAACTTTCAAAAGTTCAAAGTATTTCAGATGGACGTAAAATCTGCCTTTCTGAATGGAGACTTAAATGAAGAAGTATATATTGAACAACCTGATGGGTTCATCCTTGGAAATAATACAAAACTTGTATGTAGACTTAAGAAGGCTCTCTATGGTCTTAAATAGGCTCCAAGGGCATGGTACTATCGTCTGGACAAATATCTTCATCAACAAGGTTTTTCAAAAGGCTCAGCAGAGAGCAATCTATATATATAAATTGATAATGATAAATTGCTAATACTTTTTGTATACGTTGATGATATCATTTTTGGCAGCAATGAAGAAGCCATGAGTCAAAACTTTGCTGTGGTGATGCAAAAAGAATTTGAAATGTCTTTGCTTGGTGAGTTGACATACTTCCTTGGTTTACAAATCCAACAAAATAAAGATGGTATATTTTTATCACAAACCAAGTACCTAAAGCAGATATTGAATAAATATGGCATGGAAGACTCGAAATCGGTATGTACGCTTATGGTAACAGGATGCAGCCTCAGCACCAATGATGAATCAACAGCAATACATCAACCAACCTATAGATCCATGATTGGCAGTCTACTTTATCTGACAGGAACTCGGCCAAACATCATGCATGCAGTGGGAATAGTTGGAAGATTTCAAGCTAATCCAAAGGAAGCACACCTTTAGGCAGTTAAGAGGATCTTCAAATATCTTCAAGGAACACAAAATTATGGCTTATGGTATCCTAGAGATGCAAATCTCACACTTCATGCATATACAAATGTAGATTGGGTAGGAAGCGTGGATGACGGAAAAATCACTAGTGGTGGTGCATTTTTTATGGGATCCAGATTACTATCTTGGTTCAACAAGAAACAAAGTTCAATTGCTTTATCTACAGCTGAAGCAGAATATGTGGTTGCTGCATCTTGCTACACACAACTTCTTTGGATGATGCAAATTTTGCAAGATTTTCAAATCACCTGTACTCCACCTATCTCCATCTTCTATGATAATACAAGTGCAATCAGTATTTCAAAAAATCCTGTCATGTATTCAAAGACTAAGCACATACCTATCAAGTATCATTTTCTAAGGGAACAAGTGCTTGAAAAAAAGGTTAAATTGGAGTATGTTCCCTCCAAGGAACAAATTGTTGATATAATCACCAAACCATTGCCTAGGGAGACATTTTAATATCTTAGACAGAAGCTGGGGGTCATTGATGCATCATCTTGCTGTTGAATCTTGTCTCTGGTTGTACGCAAGTGGATATGCATACATATGCCAGTTTATGAGG
>APFE031215223.1:446148-463469 GCA_000404065.3 Pinus taeda | reverse complement strand
CGGGCCAATACCGCGTATTACTAATACCATCTATCTAATACTACGGCCCATTTGCAACTAACTGTGATTCCGTTATTAATTGCGGATTAACCACTTACAATTATTAATATGGGCTTTATTGACTCTTGACTATGACGTGGTCCCATTACATAGATAAGGGGGTTAGGGTGGGACCGTAACATCAGCAGAGGAGGAGACTTCAGCATAGACAACAGGTACTTAGGGGGAGTATGGTCCGCCCCTTTTCCCTTGACATCAAAGGGGGAGAGTGATTGGGTATTGTTGCCATCAAGTCCAAAGGGGGAGATTGTTGGCATTATGTTGTATATGTTGTACTTGATGGTAACCCACTCATAGAAGACCAATTCACTTATTCACAACCAGATGAGTCTACAGAAGAAATAACAGATGTGACAGAATACATGGGATGTAGGACAAAGGAATCAGATGACAAATTATAGTGCGGCAGTGTTATTTTTGGGTTCCGCAGGTGCACCGTCCAAAAGGTGCGGACATTGGCAGGATGCGCAGGTGCGCTTCTCATAAGATGCGAATATGCTCGCATGCATTTCGAACAAAAAGTGTGAACCTAGAATGCATGGACTTTCATGCAGAGAAAAATGCGCACATGGAAAATCTTATGGTTTTGGTTTGTGGTTTTGCATCTAAAATATTGAACCCAGGTTTTGGATCCCTAATATTGGATCTCTATGGTTTTGGTCCATGGTTTGAGAAAGGCCTAGACTATAAAAAGGGAAGGAGATCATTTGGCCACTTCACTTGTGTGTATTGAATATCTTAAGAGCGAGATCTGAAAATCTGGTGATCGATTTGATAGTTGGATCTGAATCAAGGAAAACTTGAGCATTATAAGGCGGATCTACTGATGGGTCGAGATCTCTTTGGTGTATGATCAGATCTGTGAATCTGTCCGTGTGGGGTATAATTGAGGACTGATAAAGTGTTTATACCCAGAGGTCTGTAGGCGAGATACAACACAGGTGCGGAGGTGCGCAATCCAGTTGATGGCATAGGTGCGGAGGTGCGCAGTCCAGTTGATGGTGCAGGTGCGTAGGTGCGCAGTCCAGTTGATGGCGCAGGTGCAGAGGTGCGCAATCCAGTTGATAGGTGCGGAGGTGCGCAGTCCAGCTGATGTCGTAGGTGTGGAGGTACACAGTCCAGTTGACGCCGCAAGTGCGGAGGTGCATAGAACAGAGGACAGAATAGGTGCGGAAGTGCGTAGGCTCGACACAGAGGAAGTGCGGATTTCCGCAGGTTTCTATTGGTGAAGTTGCAGACTTTTCTTTCAAATATTTTTATCTGCCTTTGCTTATTACTGCTAAGTTTAGGGTTCTGTATTTTTGCTTGGTTGATGTATTAAGAAGCTATTGATTCAGTATTTGCACAATGAAGTTGGATAATTTTAGATCTATTTGATGTTTGATTGATATTCTTGGATCCAGTCTGAAAATTTATGCAACGAGGTCCTTGGAAGAAAAGAGAAGGTTGTAGCCTTCTGCAGGTTGAAGCATGCGTACTGGTAAAGGACTGCACCAGTACAAAATCATTGTAAAAAGAAGTTTCAACTTGAAAGAAGCTAGAGTCATATTGCAGCAGGTGGTTTTCAACCACATTGGGTTTCCACCTTATACCTTGTGTTCCTTGGTGTGACTGTTGCTCTATTTTTTTTCTTGTTATATGATTCTAACATACAGATTAATATATTATAAGTTTGAAAGGTATAACCAAGTTTCATCTACTAATATTTGTATAAATTGAAAAGAGTTTGATAATACTGATTCACCCCCACCCCCCTCTCAATATTATTTTCAACAGTAGGTCAGTATTGGGGAAATTCAGTGTTATATTTCTCTTCTATTGTGTCACCATTTCATGTTTGAAACAGTTCTGAAGCCTCTTTTCAAGTGGAGAGGAAGCTTATTTGTTTTCATATCAAAGCCTTTTCTAATGCAATGTCAAATTATCTAGTACATAAAAGGGAAACTTATGAATTAAGGGAAAGTGTTAATCAATGGAGATATAATTTAATGAATGAGGAAATAGTGATTCCAACAAATCAATAGTGACTTCAATACTTTCAAAATCAAACTAAGTTGCAAGACTCTTCACATTACAGTTTGATGGGTTTATTGTAGCAAGTTCACTTAGTAATCGGGAATCAAGAAAGTATATCAAATCAAGTAGTTGGTATGATGTCAAGAATGTATTTGAATGTTTATGTTATTCCACAAAATAGATTTTTAGTACATTTCAATGGTATTGAACAATATCCTGTAGAGATTGTTTTCAAAGATGTTCATGAATTAATAACTCATGGTACTATGTGGAAAGAGGCCAATTTCCATGTTCATAACATGTTGTTTAACCATATTCGAAAGTTGTGCATATTATAGATGGATGGAACAGTTCACAGATTCAAAATATGCCATGATCACCATCATCAGGGTCATCACTTTCAGGTGGTTGATCGAATGTGTTGGTACATCATCAGGGCAAGGTGGAGAGTGAGGGAGCTCTACCCTCACCTACTATCTATCTAGTCAAAATGTTGTGGTCCAAAAGCTTTCAAGTGGAGAGGATTGATCCAAGAGGATATTATCAGTCTAGCATGAGCAGAGTCTTTAGTGGTTTAACATCGAAGTGATCATCAAATGATCATAGTCAATGAAGTCTTGAAATTTATCAACTTCGCCAATGTTCATCATCAACATTCAATATCTGGTGTCTTCAGTTTCGACAGTCATGTATATCGTTCAGGTTGTCTGGTGATGTCAATGGTTTTCATGGTTTGAAGGATATGTACCTGGTTGTCGACATATGGTTGTCGTCAGTTCCACCAAGGTTTGGTTGTCAGGGTTGGAACAGTTCGTCTTGTGGGGTTTTTATGTCACATTGTGATAATTGTTGTAAAAGGAGTTCTTTTGATCATGTGACAAAATCTAAAAGACTAAACTCTAAAAAATTCATATTAAAACCCTAATACATAACCTAAGTCCTAGCCCTAACACCTAAAAATCTAACCTAGAAACTACATCATGTATTTAAATACATTAAACCTAGTATACAAACCCTCTCGGGCCATGTAATTACATTACAATATACATAAACCATATAAATAAACATTACAATGTATTATATTACCCTTGACCACTAGGCTAAACCGCACAAGGAGCTAACTGTAGTTCACCATGTGAACAAACAGGATAAAACCATCGGGATTAATAGTATCAAGGCCTGACCGCGCGGGGATGTAACTGACCATAACAAGTTTGTAGCACGTGAACAAATCACAGTTAGTTAGCCAAAACCGCCAGGGGTCAATGCTAGGTGTTAGCCCGCGGTTAGACCGCTGCTAGTCACATGTTATTCATCACCTCTTTTTTCCCAGTTAGAAAACTGTCAGCAGTTTCCGCCTATCCAAAGTCAGATTTGGGTTTTTTTTAAAGTTTATATCTATTTTTAAAGCACTCCATGTAACTAAACCCTAAAGGTGTCCCTAGTGGATTGGAACAAAAACTTAGATAGGTTCACGACAAAAAATAACAGTGGAGAGATCAAATGAACCCAAGCAAGTTATAAATTCACCTTTTAGTCATGAAGAAAGGCATTAGAGTGGTTTTATGTTTTGTATGTAGATTCTAGAGGATATAGGTTGTTTTGTTTTAAGTGTAACAGGAGCATCTAGAGTCAAAATTGGGAACCATGACAGGCGTTAGAAAGCTAATTCAGAGAGATTTCTTGTGAAAGTGACTAGAAGTGCCTATGTGCGCAATTAGTCTGGTTAATTTTCTATGTAATCGACCTCCTTGGATTCAATCCTAATAAACCAGTCACCCATCTCGAAGCGGACCCAGAGACGTAGTCCAGCAAGGATGAACTCCACAATCAATCTAGCTATCTGGTATCGC
This sequence comes from Pinus taeda, assembly GCA_000404065.3. Taxonomy (NCBI): domain Eukaryota; kingdom Viridiplantae; phylum Streptophyta; class Pinopsida; order Pinales; family Pinaceae; genus Pinus; species Pinus taeda. The sequence goes on along the minus strand of APFE031215223.1, from coordinate 459,540 downwards.
TGTGTTTTTTCTACTTTTCACTTCTATTTGCATCTTGCTTATGTTTCTCATTTGTCGTAAAGGCTTTCCTTTCAAATAGTTCTCACGGTTAAAGCACTTTAAGTTAACATTCAGTTCACTGTTGGCATTAATCCATTCTACTTTAGTTTAACATATGATCATTTCATGTCAGAAGAAGAGACTCTCACAAGTGAAGGAGAAAGGAGTCAAAACATAAGGGAAACCTCCCACATGTGCACAAAACTAGGGTTATGGTGTTGCCACATCAAATTTGCAACTACTCATCAAGAAGAAGCTCGATTGGATAAGAGAAGGAAGGAGTCTTCATAGGTGAATGATCTCACTAAGTACTAAAGATAACTATCTCTTATAGATTTCAAATAAACAAGGTCTCTCACTAGTTGTCGAAGGAATAAGGAGGATGAAGTGCCGGAAGAAGAAGGACGAAGTGCCGGAAAACGAAGTGTAGGAAGGAGGAAGGATTTGAATTGTGCTTGGAGGATATTCATGTCAGGGGTATAGGATTTGGAATTGATCAATAAGAAGCTTCAATAAGAGAAATTTGTGAAAGGGTTTTCCTCTCTAAGAGAGAGAGGTTTTTCCCTGGCAGAGAGCCAACATATTGTGTTCTTATTCTTAAGTTTTTGGTAGCAATTTGATGAATTAAACGCACATGCATTAGTAAGAAGAGAAGAATATTAATCTAACAATATAAATTGTAAAAGAGCTTCACAAATTGTTATCAAGTCGAGAATAATCCTACTATATCTAATTGCCCTAGATTATTCAACATGGTATTGGAGCTAAGGTGACACATCAAGGAAACGACATCTCAAGAACACTCATAAGGTGACTTATTAAGGAAGAACATCTCAAGAACATCTACAAGGTTGAAGCATCAAGCCAAGAAGTCTCAATCACATCAAGGTCAATAAGATATACCATCTAACATTCATCAAGGCAGACTACAAAGCAAGAAAAAAAGCCTTATATAAAGGCACCTACAAGAAGAGAAAATTAAAGAGGGTCATACATCAAGCTACAAGTCATCAAGAAAATCTCATCATCAAGCAAGTCCATTTGGAGAAAGCAACTTGAAGAACATCAAGATCAAAGGAAGGAAAGCCATTAAGTCTTCAAGAAGAAAGAAAGTCCACTACATATCAAACTCTATCAAGTAAGTATATGTCCCCTTCTGAATATACATCAATGTCTTTTTGCAAGGAAAAAAACAAATTTGTTGGGACCAATAACTTCCTTGCATGGAAAAAGAGGACTAATTTACTTCTCAAATGAACTTCTAGATCACATCAATGGGAATATCACTATCCCCGCTAAGGAAAAAAATCAAGTCTTAGCCAAGTACAATAAGGATGAGACAAAAGCTTAAAGGATTCTAATAGAATCTATCAAGGACTCTCTCATTCCTTATGTCTCCAAATTTGAAAAATCAAAAGAATCTATGACAATCTATAGAGCTTTTCTCGGTAAGCACAACTGGAGAAGTGATATCTCTAGAAAATGATTTGTACAAGATGAAGATATCAAAAGAAGGAAAATCTCCCTACTTCATGAAGGTCTCTGAGTTGAGGGATCAAATTCAAGGGCTAGGATAAGTCATGTCTGATAAAGAAATGACAACTGTAGTACTCGATGCTCTACCATAGGGTTGGGGAAACTTCACATCAAGCATATTCCAAGAAGGAAGCTACCTCACTAAGTGAGTTGTGGTCTCTATGCAAGATAGAGGAAAGTAGACTCAAAGAAAAATATGATGTGGGATCAAAGAAGCAAACATTTGCTACCATGACCAAGAGAAAGGGAAAATTTGGTCCACCAAAATCAAGCAATAGAGATATGTCCAAAGTCCAATTCTTTGGATGTCAAGAATATGGAAACTACAAAAGGGATTGTCCTAAATTAAGAAGGACAACAACAACAAGAGAAAAGGGGAAGAATCTCATGTAACTCAAGAAGTGAAAGAAGAGGACAAGAAGAAGAAAAAGGAAGATCCTCCAGATCTCTCCTATGACTAAGTCAACCTCTTTACTTAAAATATTCTTTCAAAGTTTTGAGTAGTATAGGAGCATATATAAATAGAATAGACTGCATGGTTAAATATATTGGTGGGTTGTGTTATATTATTTCTATGACTAGACCTATATTAGGTGGGCACACCTACCTATGGTTTTGTGCATGGATTTCAGACATGGTTTTGGGCACAATGGTTTTTGGTCCATGTTATTTTGTAGATCCAATCAAGGGAACTATGGTTATGTTCTAATCTAGGGTTAATGGATTGGCGTTTATGGATGCTTCAACATGTATATATATGTTTTGCAACATTGAAAGGAAGATAATGAAAAATCAATCTGGTAGTTCCAGTTTCGGGATCTAGGGGAAAATCTCTGTGTATATTTTCTTTATGTGTTATGCTCTCACCATTGTTTATTTTCTATTTTTAGAATTCGTATGTGGGTAATTTCTGTATCGAGTTAAAACATACATTTGGTATCAAAGTTGTTTTGGCTTCAAAGGGACACCTTTGTTGCTGAGGGGTTTTCCTTGGGTCTGTGGTAGACTCTGTTTAGTGGGAGATTTGCAGGATTGATTTTTGGTGGTGAAAGAAGATGGCGAGCAGTGGAAAGATAGAGATCTAGAAATTTAATGGTCAGAGTATTGAGTTGTGGAAACTCAAGATGGAGGATCTGTTGGTGGATAAAGATCAGTGGATCATGGTAGATCTTGTTACTAAACAAATGGGAGTGTCTGATGAAGGATGGAAGAAGTTGGATTGGAAGGCAAAAATCACAATACGATTGTGTCTTAGATTCATTATTGTTGAATGTATCAGGGGAAGCTACAACGAAGGCTTTATGGGAAAATTTAGGGACTTTGTACCAATCTAAGTCTCTGGTGAATAAATTGTTCCTACAGAAAAAGCTGTATAACTTGAGGATGAAAGATGGAGACTCAGTGATAGAGAATCTAAACGTGTTTAATATTTTGATAAGCCAGTTATTATCTGTTGATATTAAAATTTCAGATGAAGATAACTGCATCAGCTTTTTGTGTTCTCTACCAGATTCGTGGGATAGTCTAGTTGTTGCAATAGGTAGCAATGAAACTACCTTGCAGTTTGATGAAATAGTCTCAACCTTGCTGACGGAGGAGATGAGACAGAAAAATATGGAGAGACAGAAAGGCGATGCCTTGTCTATACAAGGACAGTCCCAAAACATAAATAAAAATAACTCCTCAAGTGGGAGATCTAAATCTAGAGGGAGATTTAAATCTCTAGGAAAATCTGTAAAGGTGTGCTAGAAATGCAAAAGGGAAGGGAACTACAAAAGGGACTGTAAATCTAAAGCTTCTGAGAAAGGAAAGGGATATGATGATGCTCCTTTTGCAGAGGCAAAAACCACCTCAGATGAAGGTGGAGATGTGTACTTGGCTTACTCTTCAAGTGCACATGTAGATCATGAGGCATGGTTGATTGAATCAGGTGCATCCTTTCACTTCACTCCCCATAGAGAGTGGTTCTGTTAGTATGATAAATATGATGGTGGTGATGTCTTCTTGGGGATGACAGGAAGGATAGAATCATTGGTCATGGAAAATTCAATTTGAAGTTGCAAGGTGGAAGCATTAGAACACTTCCGGGTGTTCTGCATATCCCTGTATTAGCCAGAAATCTTATTTTTGTAAGCAAGATGGATGATGCAGGTGTACAAACAATGTTCGAGAAAGATACTTGCAAGATGGTTTGAGGAGCACTGGTTTTGATGTGAGGAGTTCAGATTGGAACTTTGTACAAGCTGAAAGGTAGCACTGTTATTGATGGGTGAAACAACTTTGTGGTTCCTGAAAGTGGAGCAGAAAATCTAGTGGTCTCTGGAGAAAAGACCATGCTATGGCATCAAAGGCTTGGACATATTAGAGAGAAGGGCCTTCAAATACTTCATGGTAAAGGAATGGTAGAAGGTATGACTAATAGTTCTCTAGATTTTGATTTCTATGAAAATTGTGTATATGGGAAGCAAAAACGGGTGAGTTTCCCCTCTGGTGGTAAGAGGGTGAAACAAATATTAGAGCTTGTGCATAGTGATGTGTTTAGTCCTATGAAGGTTCCATCACTGGGTAAGTCTGTTACTATGTATCATTTGTAGATGACTTCTCAAGGAATACATGGATATATTTCCTCAAGAAGAAATTTGAAGTCTTTGACAGGTTTAAATAATTTAAGGCTCTGGCGAAAAACCAAACAAAGAAGAAGATAAAGGCCTTGAGGATAGATAATAGTGGAGAGTTTTGCAAGAAGGAATTTGAAGAATTTTGTAAGAAGTGTGGTATATCACGATAGAATACTACTCAATACACACCTGAGAAAAGTGGAGTTGCATAAATGATGAACAAGACATTTATGGAAAGGGCAAGAAGCATGCTCAGTTGTTCCGAGTTAGGACAGGAATTTTGGGAAGAGGTGGTGGAGACTGCATGTTACATAGTCAACAGATCACCTTCATCAACGTTGAAGGATAAGACTCCATAAAAGGTATGGATTGGTAAAAAACCCTCTCTTTCACATATGAGGGTATTTGGATGTGATGCATATGTACATGTTCCAAAGGAGAAAATAAAAAAGTTGGATAGTAAATTTGAAAAGTGCATCTTTATTGGGTATAAGGATGGTTTAAAAGGCTATAAGATTTGGAACCCAGTAACAAGGAAGGTTGTGTACAAACGATATGTGGTGCTTAGAGAGGTTAAAGATGTTATTAAACATGAAGTCCCATCAGAGGAACCTGAGAAGATAGATTTTGCGCTAAATGAGGAAGAATCGAACTCTACAACAGAAGAGGAATAAGAAGATGAAGAGCCACGAACTCTGGTTGTGAGAAGACTAGTTTGAGAAAGAAGGCAACTAGAAAGGTACAATCCATCTGCTTTCCTTTCAAATTTTACTTTATCTATTACTGACAATGATCCCAAAATTGTGAAGGAAGCAGTAGATTTAGAGAATGGAAAACTCTGGAAAGAGGTTATGGTTGATGAAATGGCATCTTTGCACAAAAATGAGGCTTGGGATCTGGTGGAGTTGTTGGCTCGAAGGGAACACATTGGCAACAAATGGGTGTTCAAGAAGAAGATAGATGCAGAAGGAAAGGTCTAGAAATACAAAGCTTGGTTGGTAGAAAATGGTTATTCCCAGGTGCTAGGAATTGATTTTGGTGATATTTTTTCTCCTGTTGCTAAGGTAGCTTCTATTATATTACTTTTATCCATTGATGTTACTTTCATTTTGAGGTAGAATAGATGGATGTGAAAATAACATTTCTTCATGGGGTGTTATCACTCAGAAGTCTTGCCTAGAAGTTATCAAAAGAAGGAATAATCTGAGGTAACCACAAACCTGATCTTTTAGACCTGGGTTCTAGCCAACCTAAGTCCAAAGAGGTCTCTCTCATTATAATTTAACTTTGTTTTTTATGGGATTTTAGGCTATTTCTTAGTGTTCATAAGGTTTTGAATTTGATTGGGTGGTGGAGTTCTGGGAACAGATGGATAAAGCTAGTTTCTTCAAGTCATTGGGCTATGGAGTTAAAAAAATGATAGCTTAACTAGACCAGATCACTAAAGGGAGTGTTCGCAAGGCAAGCTAGCAACGCAAAAGGAAAATCTTCAGTTGCAATGGATGAGATAGTCCTAACCAGGGTGAAAGGGCAATGAAGAATCCTTAGATCGGGATCAAGATGAAGAGCAGTAAGTGATCATGAGCAAAGGGAAACTAAGAATCCTTTACTATAGACCAAGGGGGAAACTATAGAAGTAAGGGAGAATTTAATAATTCCCTAACTAAGATAGTTTAACAGAAAACATTAAGAATGTAAACAGTCAAGACAGAGAACATTAAAGCCAATTATGAAATATCATTCCTAGTTTACCATTCAGATTTCATAGAAACACATATGATTATTAATAAATCTAAAGAGAAACAACAATGCACATGAGAGAGAATACTTATTTTCTTTCCTCTTTGCACAAGAATCCCGTGAAATGTCTGAGCTTTATTCCATGATCTAGCAAACCAATCTAGTCTTGATACAATAACACTTTAACTTGAGAGGAAAATGTCTATATAAATGTATTTGAATCCACACTAAATACTTCGAAAGGTGAAGTATTTATACAAAAAGTATTTACAAAATATCTTAAAACAATATGAGAATTAATCTAAGAAATCAAAATATCTTCAAGCATGAAGATAGAGACAGATGGAAAACTGTATCATGTTGTCCCTTTTATTGTGGTTGTGCTAGCTGTTGCAGTTGAACTTGAGCCCTTTAAGTTGGCTGATATGTGTACGTTGGAATCATCTTTGTCTTTAACCTTTGGCTGATACTCTTTACCTATTACTCTTTGACCCTGTTTACCTGTTTCATCTGGCTGCCATTTAGATTTACTGTGGTAACTTATAGTAAATCTGTCATTTTTTTCCACCATTCATCTTCATGTAACATTACCTTGAGCATCCTTCTATACATCTTGTCTACCTCGATGTATTTAGCAAAATTTTTCTTGGTGACAAATAGATGATTCACCTCATGCTCTAGGAAGAATAGATTTTATAAAGTATCATGTAATACTTTCCCTGTTGGAAATTCTTTGACTCCTAAAGTGCTTGCCTGTTCCTTAGACAATTTCTTCAATATGTCAACATTGTCCAATTGGGTCATAAGTTTGTCATTAATTACCATGGGATTGGGAAGGCCTTTATCCCTCAAATTTTGAGGCTTTTCCATGAATCTATCAATACCAACCTACATGTCATGGCATTTTTTCTCTAGGTTAAGCATAAGGTTTCTTTTAAAAAGAATATTTTTTATTTTAATGATGGTTTTAGTTATATCCTCCACACCAAGATCATCTATTTCATGCTTTTTCTTGTTGTTCAAAAAATTGATGAGTCGATTAGCATCCTCGGGTTGGTCTCCTAGGTCTTCCTTTATCTTTTGTATTACTTTTGTGGCCACTTTCACCAATTCTGTTTACTTGAATATTATTGAATTGATGGCCAAATATCATTGACAAAGTCAATGATATTAGCCCAGAGCATCTCCTTAGTTTGTCCTAGTGGATTTTGCAATGTTAAATACTTCTCTAGGAACTTAATCTTCTCACCCATCCTTAGGGCTTTCTATGCTTCTTATTTTTGCTGTATTTGAGCATGTTTACAATCAGTTTCTAGGCTTTCTATTTTTTCCTTAATCTTTTTTAGCTTTGTTGCCTCGATGGAAATTTCCTCCATGGCTTTCACTAACTCTGTTGTCTTTTCTGTTGAAGTACCTGTTGCTGTAGAATCAGTTGTGACTGGCAGTATTGTGACAAGTGGAGCTGTTGGTGCTAAAGAGGATGCCAATGTTGAAAGGACTACATTTGTTACTGTTGGAATTGCAGTTGTGGAGATAGTGGCCAATTCACTCTGTTTGGATTGAATCACTGTGTCCAATTCTTCCTTTGTTCATTTCAACTGGTCATTTAACTTAAGGACCAAGTCCATAAGCTCTTATTGTCCTTTTTTTATTTCCAGGGCTTCTACTATTTGTGGATGATGCAATGGTGGAATTTTGAGTTGCTTCTTCAAAGAAACTATGTCATCATTCTTCTTCTTTATCAATTTTTCAATGGCCTTTATATCTTTGGGATCATGTCCCAAATCAATGATAAAGTCCACTAAGGATTTGATTTTGGTGTCTTTTGCATGTGAAGAGGCCTTCTCCAATTGGAACTGAGCTAATATATTATTCAGGGAGTTCTACAATTGGTGGGTTGTGATGAATTTTCATATCAAGGTGGAGTAAATCATCTCCCTTGTCTATCTGTGCAACTCAATCTGGTCAATAGGATGGATTTTCTTGGCCAATACTTCAAAATCTATCTTTTTGTAGTCAGCTACTATTCTGGGTTGTTGAGTGGTGGGCTTCATGAAAGTCATCTACATTTTGCCTTATTTCACATCAAAGGCTAACATAAGCCTTGTCTGGCTGCTAGGTGCCATTTTTAAGTATTGTGCATAGCTTTCGGCTTTTAGCCTTTCATTACTGATCTTTATTTCCTTGTACGTTTCTTTGATGTATTGGTCTTGGTCAGCTGGCAACCTAAATGAGGATGTTTCCACACTTTGTTGTCTTTCCAACATCTGAGCATGTGATGTGGAAGGTTCTTGTGTGCCTCCAGAGGGAGTAGCAGGCCTGCTCCCTTCTCTTTCTGTGCTTGTGGCTCCAACTATTTCTTCTGTGAATTCTTGCTCAGAGAAAGGATTTAACCTGTGCCTTTTGACATATGTTTGTGAAGTTTCTCTGCTTGAAGGAGTGGCCTCCTCCCTATTCCTTTTGAGGCTTCTTTCCTCATTTAGAAGAGTTTGAAAGTTAGGGGGAGTACTCATATTGGGCTGCTGTGTACCTGTTTGACCTAATTCCTCTGACAGGTTTGGCTATTCTGACTTTTCTTACACCTGGGACTCTTCTTCTGTATGTTGTTCATTGTGTGCCTGTGATTCTCCTTGTGCTTGAGATTCTCCTCGCACCTGTAGGAAAGAACCTTCATCAAGCCTTCTCTCTAGATCAATTAGTGCATTTTCAACAGCAACTTGAGTGCTATCTTTGTCCACTAAAGTATTCTCCACCCATTCCAATTGATTTACATATCTCTCTATTTCAAGGATTTGGTGGTGAATGAAGGGAGTCATCTTATGTTTCTATCTTCTATTGCAGATGAAGTCACAAGGATCATATTTCCACATGAAGCTTTGTTTTAGTTTAAGTCTTTGAAGGATTTCTTCTGTTTCTCTTCCATCTTCTCTGTTGTTGCATACAAATGGGCCTAGTTGATCTTTGATTCTGAGTTGGGCCTTCTTTTTGGCTTTAACAAAATATACCTCATCTGAGTTGATTATCTGCCCGTAGTACTCCAGAGAAAATAACCTCATTGGGAGGTATCTGGGAAGTTTATATGGGGCCAAATCACAACCATAGATCCTGATTTCTATGTGATTTTGGTACAAGTACCAATCTCCCACTTTATGTTGTTTTGACAACTGCAGGATCCTCCTGATGTCTAAACTGATTCTTGGAGGAGGACTTCCTAGTAACATGGTCACTACTGGATATACAAAAAGATCTATGAATTCTGTATATGGATATGGGGAATCATGCTTATGTATCAAAGGAGTCCAAAAAATTACTGACCTAGGATGACCTTTAGTGTCAAGCTTTTGGAGAGTGAATGGGAACTTGTCAGCTTGATAGTATAAGAAAAGGTGGTACAAAACTGAAGAATATTTAAACACTCTTTAATTACTCATTCTCAAAAACTGTTCATGCATCCTATCAACAATGTACTTGGCATAATCATACATGACAGCAAGGGGCTGTCCTAGAGTAAAAATGGACATGAAGGCTAAAATGATTTCATCTACATACTCATTGGTGGTATAGCCTAAAACACAAGAGACCATTGCTACTATATCCTGACCAAATGGGGAAAATATGGTAGCCACATATGGAGGGGGTTTTGTTGGGACATGCTTTCCCTCTCTAATGAAGGTCTGAAGAATTTTAGCAATCTTGGCAGTGGTAAGCTTGGGAAATTGGTCTAGCAGGTCTCTTATGGAAATAGAGGTCAGATTTTGTCCTAGTTTCAGTTGTAGCATTTCATTTACTGACTCGGTAGGGATAGTGAAAAGTATGGTTTGGTCAGGGGACATCACTGCTCTTTGATTGGGAATGTCATTTGCATGGAAATAATGAATGATTTCAGGGAAAATGTGCACCTCATGGAATTGATACTTGGACAAATTAGACTCCCAAAGACCTATTTTATCAGCTTGGTTTAGGTATTGGTCCCTATATCTGTAGTACAATTTGATAGGGGATTCAAGGACATCAGTGTCCTTAATTTGGAAATCTTTATCTGCCAGAGAGAGATGGTCTAAATCCAGAGGGGAGTTGAAACTGGTCGGACATCCATAGAAACTAGAGTGGCCATTCTTAGTTCTTATGGATTTAAGAATGGGGAAAATGACTTTCCAGTCATTGGGGCAATTTGGTTTAAATATAGAGCAATTTGGGGTCACAACGCAGTTATTTTACTTAATTTATTAATAATTTCTAAGCAAATAAAGTAACAGGTTTAGGAATGAGACAGGGTTTCTAGTGAATTTGGATAAATACCTGGAATTTCTGGGAATTTTGGCTCTGTGCACAATTGCAGAAGGTATACGTGAATTGGAGGGTGGACTGAGAGTTCAGTGGCTTATGCAAGTGGGCAGTTGCACATAGGTTAGCGGTTGGACATCATGAGTCACATGCATGGAGATCTAGGATGCTTGTTTCCATGATAAAACAAAAATAATGAGGCTTTTCAGTTTTATTAACAAAGTCAATTATTTGGCAGGCATATGGGAATAGTAGTACTTTTGGCTTTTAGCAGGATGACGTGATGCTTTGTCGTTTAGCGGGAGGGGTAAGCGGGTTTGTTCGCACCGCTTTTGTGGGCTGGGTGGTTTCTGTGGGAGGCCTCCTGATTCTACTCATTGGGCGCCATGTCACATCGAGGCACAAAGGAAAACAACCCATATCGAGTCGGTAAAGTTTGGGTGTTGAGGCAGCCCGATATGTTTAATAACTATCAGATTAAAGGGGAGGCAATCGCACGGTGATTGGGGTGGGGAGTTTGTACGAAGGGTAATGGATGGGCTCGACTAATATTTAAGCATGGCGAGTTTTAATCAAATGATGGTTTAAGGTGGGTTTAGGGCATTGGGGGTTATTTTATTGGCGAAGGGTTTTGATTATTAATTAATCGCCGACCGTTTAATTAACTCATTAGTTTGGTTGTGGTATTAATAAAGTTTATGTTTCATACTTTAGGGGATGGGGTATTAATAAAATGGATTTATTTATAACTATAAGGGAAGGGCTATTTCTTTTCTTCAGGAATTATTATACATATAAACATTAGAAATTAATATGATAATGGTGGAGAATGAAAAAGCACTAAGTATAATGTATCTATTGCCTTCGTTTGCTTTTAGCACACATATATTATGAATTAGGCTAAAAGTATTTTTGGTTTTTTTGAGAAAATGGGTCTTTTTCATGGGGGTGATCACTTTTCCTAGGATAACAAGATTTTTTCCTTAGAAAAAGGGGTTTATTAGGGGAAAATGACTTTTCCTTAGGAAAATGGTGTTTTTCTTAGGAAAAGGGATTTGTTTAAGAATATGAGTGAATTGAAGGGGGTGAATGTTTATGAGGGGGTTTTTAGTACTTAGGACCTGTAAGTCACTAGGCCGAGGGTCTGGTCCCTCCAAAAGTCAGAGAAATGCACTGAGCCCCTTTGACTTAAGATTTTGGGTATTTAAGACTTTCCATTGGAAATTAGTTAATTGAAAGTTGTAATGAGTAAGGGAAATTAGTCAATTGAATTTGTGACCTTCATGCCAGTCCAATTTCTCATCCATATTTAGAAATTTCATGATGAGGATGATAAATATACTTTTGTCTAACAATCATCACAATTCTGCAACCTTTCTTCTATTTACCCATCTACTCATCCTATCATTTTTACTTCTCTTTATTAGGGTGCAATTAAGCTGGAAAACACTTGTCAAAACATTTTTCTTTTCTTTTACAATAGTAATCTAACTAAGTATAACCTTATTACATCCAAGGGTTCATATTAAACAATTGAGCTCCTTTTATTCACTCTACCTAATCTACTTATCTTCCAAGATTAAACAGTTTGGTCAGATTTTATTCTCTATCTATAAGCATGAAATAGCCAAGTTTAAACATTTTGACTATCATGGATTGTGTCAAAGGTAACAAGCTACACACTATCATTTATTCTGCATCAAAATTAACTAGGAGTGCCATTTTGACTTGCACACTTTCATGGTCTTTTCTTTTCTTGGGGTTTATATTTTTTTAATATTTTTTGACCTTTTTTTATTATTTTTGTCCTTTGATTTTTCTTTTAGGACATACCCTCTTTACATTTTTTAATTTTTGAATATGGAAAACATTTGCAAAGAATCAAAGGTATGTACATATTACAAGTTTAATCTCAGCCATTCAAAAATTATGACTCCTATTGGTATAGGAATCTAACAATGGCTCCACTTGGGGATGGCATTTCCTGGTGAAATGTCAAGAACTTATAGATTAATGGCCTTCTGAATTGCTGTGATGTTCTTCTACAACTTTTTCTCTTTCACTTTTCTACCTTATTACTATTTATGACAGTAAAACCTTTGAAGCTTAGGGCCTTCTCTTCGGGCTTCAACTCCAAAAATCCACTATCTAATCAACTCTAAACTTTTGAAAAAATAGAATATGTACAACTGATTAGTGAAATCAGTAACTAAGTTCTATGTAGTGTTTAAGCATTTGACCATTAACTAGTCCTCTTTCTGCTTCTGTGCCATCCAATTCTTTGAGGAAAAAAGCATTATTACCCCTAAAAGCATAAATGATATATGGGCCTTTCCATAGGAAGTAAGACTTCCCATATTTACCTTTACCCTCTCTTTTTGAATCCCATTTCAAAGCTTTGTCTCCTAGGTAAAAATCTTCTACCTTAGTCCTTTTGTCAAAAGCCTTCTTAATCCTTTCTTGCACAACTTGGGATATGATGTACACTGCTTCCCTGCTCTGTTGTAAGTGAATTTTCTGGTTGATTCTTCTTTGAATATCATTTGGCTCAATCTGCACTTCTTGGAGTAATTTCATCATTGGTGTTCCCAAGGAAGATGGGAAAACAACCTCCATTCCATAAACTAATTGATAAGGACTTGTACTAATGGATTTATTTGTGGTTAGCCTATCTACCCACAAGGCATTTACTAGCTTCTTGTTCCATGTTTTCTTATTATCCTCCAACAATTTTTTGATGATATTCACTAAACTCTTGTTGGAGGACTCTACTAGTCCATTACCTTGAGGGTATTAAGTTGTAGAGTGACCTAGGGTTATATGATACTTATTACAACAATCAATCATTCACTTAGATTTGAAGGTTGTTCCATTATCAATGATGATCTTGGTTGGGCACCCAAATCTAGATAGGATGTTGAATTCACGGAAGGTTATTATAACAGTATCAATGGCTTGCCTTGATGGTATGACTTCTGCCCATTTGGTAAAGTAATCTATAGCAGTGAGAATCCATTTGTGTTGAGTAGAGGAAGTGTCACACGGAATTAGTCGATCTTGTAGACAAGACAGACCTTCCTAGAATCTAATGAAGAACTAATGACAAACAAACCAACCAGACACTATCTTTCTCTAAATGCGCTTTATAAATAGTGGTAAACAAATGTGTTTAAGG
>APFE031215223.1:356231-430684 GCA_000404065.3 Pinus taeda | reverse complement strand
AAGGCTCCTCGAAATAAACCGAGGTTTACCAACAAGTGACCCCAGGCTCCTCGACAATAATCTGAGGTTTACCGTTTGTAATACGTGAATATCTGGTGTCTTTCCCAATGAGGAAGGATTGATTCCCACACTGGTTCGGACACGATCTCATGCTTCTCCTTTAAGAGGAGCTTTCCCAGAGTATAAATGCAAGTATTGGATTTCTCCTACCACAAGATAAAGCTACTTGTTTGTTTTACTTATCTTGGAGAGTTAATTACTCCCTACTCCAAGATACTAGCCTAAGCTATATTGGTGTATCAGAGCCCTAGAAACAAAAAATTTGCTAGATTGATTTTATATTAAGCGTGATTTTTAGTGGCTTTTGATTAAGTCAAAAGGTGATGGAGATGAAACTTATGGTGTAAAGACTTGACACAAAATCACTACAAAAATGCACTTAAGATGACTAACTAATCTTTTCTCTTCAATGAAGTTCTAGCTAAGAAAGAGTTGGAGGATGCAAATACTTAAAACACAAATCTTTCTTTAATGATCAAATCAAAAGAAGAGTATTCATTTCAATGCACTCAAAAATGAGACAACTAATATTTCCACAATAATTTCTCTTTTCATTGGAAAACTCAAATGCTACTAAGAACGAGCTTTTTCAAAAGAGACCTTTCATTTTTTATTAAAAAACATTTCAAACTATAACTAAAGCAAATCTTTGAGAAAACTATTTAATAAAGCAAACTTAAGATCTACAAACTAACAAAACCCTATTTGAAGTAAAAAGCTCACAAAAAGTCTTTTTAGGATGTTTTACTTGGTCACAAGCAAACCAAGAACTAATTTGTTCAAAATCACAAATAAGTCAACAACAACCAAATTTTTAAAAAATGAAAATCCACACTTTCAATCACAAGCTTATTGAAGTTTTGTAAAGAGAAAACTCAAAGCGGATTTCTCAACAAGGGGAGATTTCACAAATGGTCAGACTCTCAAGAAGACTGGTAGACACTAAGGTGATCTGAAGTCCCTACAGTCTCTAAGCTCAGAGCCACTACACAACCAAATCGAAAAACAAGCCCAGCAAGCAAAACTTCTAGGAATTTCACCTAAAACCCTAATGCTAATGAAATTAAACCAAGGACAGATTTCAACCAGTCACATGCAGGTATGGGCAGAGGACAACCACTAGAAAAACAAAATAAAAGTAGCTGAAAGAGAAAAAGTCAAAATTTTCAAAAATTTAGCAGGGTACGCAGGTGCAGAGCTCACCCAGGTGCGGGTACGCTCTATGCACAAAAACAAAGTGCGTACATGTACGCACTGTGATATAAGCGCAGACTGCGGACTTCAACTAAAGTAATGAAAAAGAAAAAACAAAGATAAATCAACTAAGTCTACCCAAAGCCACACACAACAAGCCAAAAACAGAAACAAAAAGGCAAGTTTCTCAAGTCAAAGAAAAACGAGGAAAACAATCAAGCTCCCACTGTGGTCGCCATTTTGTCACGCGGGATTAGTCAATCTTGCGGACAAGACAGACCTTTCTAGAATCTAATGAAGACCTAATGACAAACAAACCAACCAGACACTATCTTTCTCTAAATGCGCTTTATAAATAATGGCAAACAAATGTGTTTAAGGCCTACCTCATGTCCAACGCAAGTTTGGGGATGCCTTTGATCCTTTGATCCAAGTAAGTTCCTTTGTCACAAACCTGCAAACACAAACAAGGCAAACGATTAAATAGCACCTGAATAACCAGTATTAAAACATATTTAACATGAAAGTCAAGGAGTCCATGAAACAAATAGCATAAGATACTTGTTGAGAGAAATGAGCTTGATTGTATTAATTCAAAAGAAAAGAACCTTACAACCTTTGCCTTGACGCTGTACAAGCTCCTTCCAGGGTCCAACAAGAAGTCTCCTCTACTTTGACAAGCTTCACTCACTACCTAATGGGGCCAAAAAGGTATGTGATCTCTCCTCTTAAGCTCAAATAGGAAGTCTTGATTTCACTAGCATTTACCCTCAAAAGTTCAGCTTCTAACCTCCCTAGTCACTGATCCAATGCCTCAATTTATAGTGCAATGGAGATCAGTTACCAGCTCCTCCTTCAAAGGGATAGAGTCCTCCTTCAAAGGGATAGCTCCTCTCAACAAGGGATTAGTTCCTCCTATGATGGGATGCATGAACCACTTGGAGCGAATAATCCACGTAACAAATTCTTCTAGAAAACTCTAGAATTAACCCAAGATGAGTTTTTTAAGATAAAGATTGTGCCTTTTGACTTTTACAGAGGTACGCACCTTCCCCTTTACATACAGAGCATATAAGTATGTAGATGCCTTGAACAAAAGGTGTGGGCCCGCAGGAAAAAGTAAGAGAAAGTGTGGAACCAGAGTTACATTGCTTTTTTTATGTCTTTCTCACTTTTTTCAAGTTTGTTTTGAAGAGATGAGGTTTAAGACTTGCTTAGGAAGCTGGTATAGGTGATGATAGGCCTACACCGACTGCAAATAATCAGGGTGACGATATTTTTGTGTAATAGGAAGGCGGGTGGATTTCACCAATGAAGCTAAGACTCCACTGTTGAAATGGTGCTTCAACAGATATTGGCTTCAAAGGTAAGGGTAAATGTTTTTTCTTTCCTTCAAAAATTTGACATTAATGAAATGAGGTTACAAATTTCTATACATTATAAAATAGAGTGGGTGATTAAAAGTCGGCTCTTAGAATTTTGTCAGCAGTGGTTTTCCAGTAAATATGTCCCCCATAGTCACTTGCATGAAACTCCTACAATATCTCATTAGATTCTTAAAGATTTCATTTTTAAGAACCTAATTTTATTCCTGGATAATTTAGCAGGAGCTTGTAGATTTTGCAAAACATATATAATGTTAGCATACCGTGGTGATTCAATAAAGGCCTGGCTGATTGGTGGATTCGCCATCTCCTCTCCATTATCCATTTCTACAATAAAATTTATATCTAAGGTCTGATAGTTCGATTCAACCATGAGTTTGGCTAAACCTTGGCCTTTGATCAACTTTGTAGGTTTGATTTCTAGGTCATATTCTAATATAGTAGCTATCCACTTCCCTCTCTTTCCATCTAGACCATCCTGAGTTAGGATGTCTTTGACCACAACATTGGGAACATAAGTTGTTACATGAGAATATAAGATGTAAACTTTGAAATGTTTAATAGCTTTGACTAAAGAAAAACCTTGCTTTTCCATCACATTATACTTTAAAGGGGCATCCCTCAGGGCCTTTCTAAAGAAGGAAATAGGTGCAATTAAGCTGGAAAACCCTTATCAAAACATTTTTCTTTCTTTTACAATAGTAATCTAACTAAGTATAACCTTATTACATCCAAGGGCTCATATTAAACAATTGAGCTCCTTTTATTCACTCTACCTAATCTACTTATCTTCTAAGATTAAACAATTTGGTCATATTTTATTCTCTATCTACAAGCATGAAATAGCCAAGTTTCAACATTTTGACTATCATGGATTGTGGTAAAGGTAGCAAGCTGCACACTATTATTTATTCTACATCAAAAGTAACTAGGAGTGCCATTTTGACTTGCACACTTTCATGGCCTTTTTTTTTCTTGTGGTTCATATTTCTTTTCATCTTTTTTGACCTTTTTTATTTTTTTGTCCTTTTATTTTTCTTTTAGGACATACCCTCTTTACATTTTTTAATTTTTGAATATGGAAAACATTTGCAAAAAATTGAAGGTACATATATATTACAGGTTTAATCTCAGCCATTCAAAAATTATGACCCCTATTGGTATAGGAACCTAAAAGTGGCTCCACTTGGGGATGGCATTTCCTGGCGAAATGTCAAGAACTTGTAGATCAATGGCCTTCTAAATTGTTGTGATGTTCTTCTGAAACTTTTTCCCTTTCACTTTTCTGCCTTATTGCTATTTATGACAATAAAACCTTTGAAGCTTAGGGCTTTCTCTTCGAGCTCCAACTTCGAAAATCCACTATCCAATCAATTTTAAACTTTTGAAAAAATAGAATATGTACAAGTGATTAGTGAAATCAGTAACTAGGTTTTACAAAGTGTTTAATCATTTGACCATTAAATAGTCCTCCTTCTGCTTTTGTGCCATCCAATTCTTTGAGGAAAAAAGCATTATTACCCCTAAAAGCATAAATGATATATGGGCCTTTCCATAGGAAGTAAAACTTCCCATGTTTACCTTTATCCTCTCTTTTTGAATCCCATTTCAAAACTTTGTCTCCTGGGTAAAAATCTTCTGCCTTAGTCCTTTTTTCAAAAGCTTTCTGAAACCTTTCTTGGACAACTTGGGATTTGATGTACACTTCTTCCCTGGTTTGTTGTAAGTGAATTGTCTAGTTAATTCTCCTTTGAATATCATTTGGCTCAACCTGCAATTCTTGGAGTAATTTCATCACTGGTGTTCCCAAGGAAGATGGGAAAACAAGCTCCATTCCATAAACTAATTGATAAGGACTTGTACCAATGGATTTATTTGTGGTTAGCCTATCTTCCCACAAGGAATTTACTAGTTTCTTGTTCCATGTTTTCTTATTATCCTCCAACAATTTTTTGACGATATTCACTAAACTCTTGTTGGAGGAATCTGCTAGTCCATTCCCTTGAGGGTAATAAGCTGTAGAATGACCTAGGGTTATATGATGCTTATTACAACAATCAATCATTCTCTTAGATTTGAAGGCTACTGCATTATCAATGATAATCTTGGTTGGGCACCCAAATCTAGATAGGATGTTGGATTCAAGGAAGGTTATTATAACAATATCAGTGGCTTGCCTTGATGGTATGGCTTCTATCCATTTGGTAAAGTAATCTATAGCAGTGAGAATCCATTTGTGTTGGGTAGAGGAAGGTGGGTGGATTTCACCAATGAAGTCAAGACCCCACTGTTGAAATGGTGCTTCAGCAGATATTGGCTTCAAAGGTAAGGGTAAACACTTTTTCTTTCCTTCAAAAATTTGACATTTATGACATGAGGTTACAAATTTCCTTACATCAAAAAACAGAGTGGGCCAATAAAATCCGGCTCTTAGAATCTTGTCAGTAATGGTTTTCCAGTAAAGATGTCCCTCACAGTCACCTACATGAAACTCCTGCAATACCTTGTCAGATTCTTAATTTAATAAACAGTTAAGAAGCATACCTTCATGATTCCTCTAAAACAGAGCATTGTCAATTATGTAGAATTTTAAAGATTTCATTTTTAGGAAACTAATTTTAGTCCAGGATAATTTAGGAGGAGCTTGTAGATTTTGCAAAACATATATAATGTTAGCATACCATGGTGATTCAATAAAGGCCTGGCTGATTAGTGAAGTTGCCATATCCTCTCCATTATCCATTTCTACAATAAAATTTATATCTAAGGCCTGACAATTTGATTCAACCATGAGTTTGGCTAAACCTTGGCCTTTGATCAACTTTGTAGGTTTCATTTCTAGATCATATTCTAATATAGTAGCTATCAACTTCCCTCTCTTTCCATCCAGACCATTATGAGTTAGGTTGTCTTTGACCATAGCATTGGGAACATAAGCTATTACATGAGAATATAAGATATAAACTCTGAAATGTTTGATAGCTTTGACTAAAGCAAAACCTTGCTTTTCCATAACATTATACTTTAAAGGGGCATCCCTCTGGGATTTTCTAAAGAAGGCAATAGGTGCAATTAAGCTAGAAAACCCTTATCAAAACATTTTTCTTTTCTTTTATAATAGTAATCTAACTAAGTATAATCTTATTACATCCAAGGGCTCAGATTAAACAACTGAACTCCTTTTATTCGCTCTACCTAATCTACTTATCTTCCAAGATTAAATAGTTTGGTCATATTTTATTCTCTATCTATAAGCATGAAATTTAAAGTATGAAATAACCAAGTTTAAACATTTTGACTATCATGGATTGTGGCAAAGGTAACAAGCTACACACTATCATTTATTCTGCATCAAAAGTAACTAGGAGTGCCATTTTGACTTGCACACTTTCATGGTCTTTTCTTTTCTTGGGGTTCATATTTTTATTTTTTTTTAATCTTTTTTTACCTTTTTTATTCTTTTTGTCCTTTGATTTTTCTTTTAGGACATACCCTCTTTACATTTTGTAATTTTTGAATATGGAAAACATTTGCAAAAAAGGAAATCTATGTACATATTATAGTTTTAATCTCAACCATTCAAAAGTTATCATTCCTATTGGTGTAGGAACCTAACAGTGGCTCCACTTGGGGATGGTATTTCCTAGTGAAATGTCAAGAATTTGGTGATCAATGGCCTTCTGAATTGTTGTGATGTTCTTCTACAACTTTTTCCCTTTCACTTTTTTTGCTTATTGCTATTTATGACAGTCAAACCTTTGAGGCTTAGGGCCTTCTCTTTGGGCTTCAACTCTGAAAATCCACTATCCAATCAACTCTAAACTTTTGAAAAAATAGAATATGTACAAGTGATTAGTGAAATCGGTAACTAGGTTCTATGTAGTGTTGAAGCATTCGACCATTGACTAGTCCTCCTTCTGCTTCTGTGCCATCCAATTCTTTGAGGAAAAAAGCATTATTACCTCTAAAAGCATAAATGATATATGGGCCTTTCCATAGGAAGTGAAACTTCCCATGTTTACCTTTATCATCTCTTTTTGAATCCCATTTGAAAACCTTCTCTCCTGGGTAAAAATCTTCTACCTTAGTCCTTTTGTCAAAAACCTTCTTAATCCTTTCTTGCACAACTTGGGATCTGATGTACACTTCTTCCCTGGTCTGTTGTAAGTGAATTGTTTGGTTGATTCTCCCTTGAATATCATTTGGCTCAACCTGTGCTTCTTGGAGTAATTTCATCATTGGTGTTCCCAAGGAAGATGGGAAAACAACCTCCATTCCATAAACTAATTGATAAGGACTTGTACCAATGGATTTATTTTTGGTTAGCCTATCTACCCACAAGGCATTTACTAGCTTCTTGTTCCATGTTTTCTTATTATCCTCCAACAATTTTTAGATTATATTCACTAAACACTTCTTCGAGGACTCTACTAGTCCATTCCCTTGAGGGTAATAAGCTATAGAATGACCTAGGGTTATATGATACTTATTACAACAATTAATCATTCTCTTAGATTTGAAGGTTGCTGCATTATCAGTGATGATCTTGGTTGGGCACCCAAATCTAGATAGGATGTTGGATTCAAGGAAGGTTATTATAACAGTATCAGTGGCTTGCCTTGATGGTATGGCTTCTATCCATTTGGTAAAGTAATCTGTAGGAGTGAGAATCCATTTGTGTTGGGTAGAGGAAGGTGGGTGGATTTCACCAATGAAGTCAAGACCCCACTATTAAAATGGTGCTTCAACAGATATTGGCTTCAAAGGTAGGGGTAAACGTTTTTTCTTTCCTTCAAAAATTTGACATTTATGACATGAGGTTACAAATTTCTTTACATCAAAAAACAGAGTGGGCCAATAAAAACTGGCTCCTAGAATCTTATCAACAGTGGTTTTCCAGTAAATATGTCCCCCACAGTCACCTGCATCAAACTCCTGCAATACCTTGTCATATTCTTATTTTAATAAATAGTTAAGAAGGATACCTTCATGATTCCTCCAAAACAGAGCATTGTCAATTATGCAGAATTTTAAAGATTTTATTTCTAAGAACCTACTTTTAGTCCTGGATAATTTAGGAGGAGCTTGGAGATTTTGCAAAACATATATAATGTTAGCATACCATGGTGATTCAATAAAGGCCTGGCTAATTGGTGGAGTCGCCATCTCCTCTCCACTATCCATTTCTGAAATAAAATTTATATCTAAGGCCTAACAGTTCGATTCAACCATTAGTTTGGCTAAACCTTGGCCTTTGATCAACTTTGTAGGTTTGATTTCTAGGTCATATTCTAATATAGTAGCTATCCACTTCCCTCTCTTTCCATCTAGACCATCCTGAGTTAGGATGTCTTTGACCACAGCATTGGGAACATAAGATATTACATGAGAATATAAGATGTAAACTCTGAAATGTTTGATAGCTTTGACTAAAGAAAAACCTTGCTTTTCCATTACATTATACTTTAAAGGGGCATCCCTCGGGGCTTTTCTAAAGAAGGCAATAGGTGCAATTAAGCTAGAAAACCCTTATCAAAACATTTTTCTTTTCTTTTGCAATAGTAATCTAACTAAGTATAACCTTATTACATCCAAGGACTCAGATTAAATAATTGAGCTATTTTTATTCACTCTACCTAATCTACTTATCTTCCAAGATTAAACAGTTTCGTCAGATTTTATTCTCTATCTATAAGCATGAAATTTAAAGCATGAAATAGCCAAGCTTAAACAATTTGAATACCATGGATTGTGGCAAAGGTAACAAGCTGCACACTATCATTTATTCTACATCAAAAGTAACTAGGAGTGCCATTTTGACTTGCACACTTTCATGGTCTTTTATTTTCTTGGGGTTCATATTTTTTATTATCTTTTTTTACCTTTTTTATTCTTTTTGTCCTTTGGTTTTTCTTTTAGGACATACCCTCTTTACATTTTTTAATTTTTGAATATGGAAAACATTTGCAAAAAATCAAAGATATGTACATATTACAGGTTTAATCTCAGCCATTCAAAAATTATGACTCCTATTGGTATAGGAACCTAATAGTGGCTCCACTTGGGGATGGAATTTCCTGGTGATATGTCAAGAACTTGTAGATCAATGGCCCTTTGAATCGCTATGATGTGCTTCTGCAACTTTTTGCCTTTCATTTTTTTGCCTTATAGCTATTTATGACAATAAAACCTTTGAAGCTTAAGGCCTTCTCTTCGAGCTTCAACTCCGAAAATCCACTATCCAATAAACTCTAAACTTTTGAAAAAATAGAACATGTACAACTGATTAGTGAAATCAGTAACTAGGTTCTATGTAGTGTTCAAGCATTTGACCATTAACTGGTGCTCCTTTTGCTTCTGTGCCATGCAATTATTTGAGGAAAAAAGCATTATTACCCCTAAAAGCATAAATGATATATGGGCCTTTCCATAGGAAGTAAACCTTCGCGTGTTTACCTTTATCCTCTCTTTTTGAATCCCATTTCAAAACCTTGTCTCTTGGGTAAAAATTTTATGCCTTAGTCCTTTTGTCAAAAGCCTTCTTAATCCTTTCTTGCACAACTTGGGATCTGATGTACACTACTTCCTTGGTCTATTGTAAGTGAATTGTCTGGTTGATTCTCTTTTGAATATCATTTGGCTCAACCTGCACTTCTTGGAGTAATTTCATCACGGGTGTTCCCAAGGAAGATGGGAAAACAACCTCCATTCCATAAACTAATTGATAAGGACTTGTACCAATGGATTTATTTGTGGTTAGCCTATCTGCCCATAAGGCATTTACTAGCTTCTTGTTCCATGTTTTCTTATTATCCTCCAATAATGTTTTGATGATATTCACTAAACTCTTGTTGGAGGACTCTACTAGTCCATTTCCTTGAGGGTAATAAGTTGTAGAGTGACCTAGGGTTATATGATAGTTATTACAACAATCAATCATTCTCTTAGATTTGGAGGTTGTTGCATTATCAATGATGATCTTGGTTGGGCATCCAAATCTAGATAGGATGTTGGATTCAAGGAAGGTTATTATAACAGTATCAGTGGCTTGCCTTGATGGTATGGCTTCTATCCATTTGGTAAAGTAATCTATAGTAGTGAGAATCCATTTGTGTTGGGTAGAGGAAGGTGGGTGGATTTCACGAATGAAGTCAAGATCCCGTTGTTGAAATGGTGCTTCAGCGGATATTGGTGTCAAAGGTAAGGGTAAACGTTTTTTCTTTCCTTAAAAAATTTGACATTTATGACATGAGGTTACAAATTTCATTACATCAGAAAACAAAGTGGGTCGATAAAAACCAGCTCTTAGAAACTTGTCAGCAGTGGGTTTCCAGTAAATTTGTCCCCCACAGTCACCGGCATGAAACTCCTGTAATACCTTGTCATATTCTTATTTTAATAAACAGTTAAGAAGGATACCTTCATTATTCCTCCAAAACAGAGCATTGTCAATTATGTTGAATTTTAAAGATTTCATTTTTAAGAGCCTACTTTTAGTCCCAGATAATTTAGGAGGAGCTTATAGATTTTTCAAAACATATATAATGTTAGCATACCATGGTGATTCAATAAAGGCCTGGCTAATTGGTGGAGTTGACATCTCCTCTCCATTATCCATTTCTGCAATAAAATTTATATCTAAGGCCTGATAGTTCGATTCAGTCATGAGTTTGGCTAAACCTTGTCCTTTGATCAACTTTGTAGGTTTGATTTCTAGGTCATATTCTAATATAGTAGCTATCCACCTCCCTCTCTTTCCATCTAGACCATCCTGAGTTAGGATTTCTTTGACCATAGAATTGGGAAAATAAGCTATTACATGAGAATATATGATTTAAACTCTGAAATGTTTGATGGCTTTGACTAAAGCAAAACCTTGCTTTTCCATTACATTATACTTTAAAGGGGCATCCCTCAAGGCTTCTCTAAAGAAGGCAATAGGTGCAATTAAGCTGGCAAACCCTTGTCAAAACATTTTTATTTTCTCTTACAATAGTAATCTAACTAAGTATAACCTTATTACATCCAAGGGCTCAAATTAAACAATTGAGCTCCTTTTATTCACTCTACCTAATCTACTTATCTTCCAAGATTAAATAGTTTGGTCAGATTTTATTCTCTATCTATAGGCATGAAATAGCCAAGTTTAAACATTTTGACTATCATGGATTGTGGCAAAGGTAACAGGTTGCACACTATCATTTATTCTACATCAAAAGTAACTAGGAGTGCCATTTTGACTTGCACACTTTCATTGTCTTTTCTTTTCTTGGGGTTCATATTTTTTTTAATCTTTTTTGACCCTTTTTTTTTTCTTTTTGTCCTTTGATTTTTCTTTTAGGACACACCCTCTTCACATTTTTTAATTTTTGAATATGGAAAACATTTGCAAAAAAGCAAAGGTATGTGCATATTACAGGTTTAATCTCAGCCATTCAAAAATTATGACTCCTATTGATATAGGAACCTAAGTGTGGCTCCACTTGGGGATGGCATTTCCTGGTGAAATGTTAAGAAATTGTAGATAAATGGCCTTCTGAATTGCTATGATGTTCTTTTGCAACTTTTTCCCTTTCACTTTTCTGCCTTATTGCTATTTATGACAGTAAAACCTTTGAAGCTTATGGGCTTCTCTTCGGGCTTCAACTCCAAAAATCCACTATCCAATCAACTCTAAACTTTTGAAAAAATAGAATATGTGCAAGTGATTAGTGAAATCAGTAACTAGGTTCTATGTAGTGTTTAAGCATTCGACCATTAACTAGTCCTCCTTCTGCTTCTATGCCATCCAATTCTTTGAGGAAAAAAGCATTATTACCCTAAAAGCATAAATGATATATGGGCCTTTCCATAGGAAGTAAAACTTCCCATGTTTACCTTTATCCTCACTTTTTGAATCCCATTTCAAAACTTTATCTCCTGGGTAAAAATCTTCTGCCTTAGTCCTTTTTTCAAAAGCCTTCGTAATCCTTTCTTGCACAACTTGGGATCTGATGTACACTTCTTCCCTGGTCTGTTGTAAGTGAATTGTCTGGTTGATTCTCCTTTGAATATCATTTGGATCAACCTGCACTTCTTGGAGTAATTTCATCATTGGTGTTCCCAAGGAAGATGGGAAAACAACCTCCATTCCATAAACAAATTGATAAGGACTTGTACCAATGGATTTATTTGTGGTTAGCCTATCTGCCCACAACGCATTTACTAGCTTCTTGTTCCATGTTTTCTTATTATCCTCCAACAATTTTTTGATGATATCCACTAAACTTTTGTTGGAGGACTCCACTAGTCCATTCCCTTGAGGGTAATAAGCTGCAGAGTGACCTAGGGTTATATGATACTTATTATAGCAATCAATCATTCTCTTAGATTTGAAGGTTGCTGCATTATCAGTGATGGTCTTGGTTGGGCACCCAAATCTAGATAGGATGTTGGATTCAAGGAAGGTTATTATAACAATATTAGTGGCTTGCCTTGATGGTATGGCTTCTATCCATTTGGTAAAGTAATCTGTAGCAGTGAGAATCCATTTGTGTTGGGTAGAGGAAGGTGGGTGCATTTCACCAATGAAGTGAAGACCCCACTATTAAAATGGTGCTTCAGCAAATATTGGCTTCAAAGGCAGGGGTAAACGTTTTTTCTTTCCTTCAAAAATTTGAAATTTATGACATGAGGTTACAAATTTCTTTACATCAAAAAACTGAGTGGGCCAATAAAAACCGGCCCCTATAATCTTGTCAACAGTGGTTTTCCAGTAAAGATGTTCCCCACAGTCAACTGCATCAAAACTCCTACAATACTTTGTCATATTCTTATTTTATTAAACAGTTAAGAAGGATACCTTCATGATTCCTCCAAAACAGAGCATTGCCAATTATGCAGAATTTTAAAGATTTCATTTTTAATAACCTACTTTTAGTCCTGGATAATTTAGGAGGAGCTTGTAGATTTTGCAAAACATAAATAATGTTAGCATACCATGGTGATTCAATAAAGGCCTAGTTGATTGGTGGAGTCGCCATCTCCTCTCCATTATCCATTTCTGCAATAAAATTTATATCTAAGGCCTGACAGTTCAATTCAGCCATGAGTTTGGCTAAACCTTGGCTTTTGATCAACTTTGTAGGTTTGATTTCTAGGTCATATTCTAATATAGTGGCTATCCACTTCCCTCTCTTTCCATCTAGACCATCCTGAGTTAGGATGTGTTTGACCACAACATTGGGAACATAAGCTATTACATGAGAGTATAATATTTAAACTCTGAAATATTTGATATCTTTGACTAATATATATGAGAGTATAATATTTAAACATATTGGAATTCCTTTCGCAGTTCAATGTATTTTATTTTTTCAGTAGGAGGTAAGGATTTTGAAAGTTTTATCGATTTAGGATCTTCCTCAGAGCCTATGTTACACTCCTCTATGTTAGATTTTAAGGGTTCCATTTTCGGTTTTCTAGGGACATCATTTGAATTAAACAAGTCTTCCAAAGGAGTTAATCCTTTGGGAAAAAGATTGCCTTTGAGATTGATGATTTCAGTGTCTTCGTCAATTATCTCATCAATTTCAACTTGCTTTAGGTTTTGAATACCTGATTTTGTAAATTTTGTGGGATGGAATCTATCTATCTCTTCATCTTCTAATTTGTTAATTTATATTTTATATGTAAAATAAAGATCTAATGTTATGTTAGTATCTATGTTGCTATTTACAAATTCTTCCTCTAAAGTTAGAAAATTGTTTATTTGTTGGTCATTAGTGAATACTTGTTAGTTTTTCAAGTTGCCAGGGATAGCAAGTCTGTGCCTAACCTCAGCAGTGTATTGATGGTTAGGTTGAAGTGGTAACTTACAAGTATTGGCAAACATTGCTAAACTATGAGGCTACATATTGTGTTTTCTTGGAATGACTGCAAGCTGAGTTTCTAAAAAAGTGTTCAACATTTCTATAACTATTCCTCTATAAAAGCCTAACCTAGGATCTCATCATATATATAGCATTGATTTGTTTTATAACCAACTCAGAATCTCCCATAATAGAAACTCTTGTGACTCCTAACCTATTAACCATTTTGAGACCTAAAAGAAGTGCTTCATACTCAGCCACGTTGTTAGTGCATTTGAAATTTAGTCTATAGGCATGCCCCTCTGAGTGATCATTCTCTAAATTATATATCCACTCTCCTGCTCCTACACCTATTTTGTTTATTGACCCATAAAATTCAAGATGCCATAATATTTCATGTTCATAATTCTTATTGTCTGGGGGAACAAAATCTTCTTTGCTTAAGGTATCTTGATCATCTTTTCTATCTGAAAGATCTTGAATTTGGACAATTTGATTTTCAACTATAACTATATTTTCTTTTGGTTCTGAAGTAATGTTGTTTGAAGTACTTTCTTGGTTTGGTTCATCATTATACAGAATGAAAGAATCGATGTCATAATGCATAGAATATATAGGAAAATTTTGAGGCCTCGCCTGAATACTCACTACATATTTCATTAGGGTATCTCGGTATAGTTTTTTAGGATGTCCAAAGACTGAAATTGTGGCATATGACATGTCAAGTTGCAAAGATCCTTGGAGTTTGGCTCCCCATGATCTAGACAATATCATGCCATATTTAGGTGGTATATCAGCAACAACTATGTCCATAAGAATGGTCTTAGAAGGGTATTGTACTATGGAAATACACAGGTCTTTTATTAGTCCTAGGCACTTAACTTGACTTGAATCAAATGAAAATAAGTCCTTATAAGTGATATCCAAGTTCAATTTCTCCATAAAAAATTTAGGCATTAGATTGTGTGAAGCCCCAGAGTCTAGCATAGCATTGTGTAGGATTTTAACGTGAATGTTAAGGCTAATGTAAAAGGGTGGTATCCCTCCTTCCACTAGTTTTCCATTAACATCAAGACCGAAAATAAGCTCAGGCTAATCATCAAATAGGTTAATAGATTCTTCATTCTCAATGAAGTTTAAGGATTTGATTATTTGAGATTTGTAAGTTTCATGTTTAATCAGCTCTGTTAAGGGAACCGAGATTTTCAAATTGGCTACCTCTACCCCCAAATTGAAAGGCAAAGGGGATTTCTCTGTTTGAGTGTTTAGAATTTTAACAGTGGGGTTTGGAGCAAATCACTCTTCTTTTTCTACATTAGAAGTCTTTTTCTGTGGATTTTCTAAGGTGATATTTGGAGTTTCTTCCATTGTCTCCTTCGAGGGGATTGAGGTGGATGGTTGATTATTAGTGGGTTGGTCATTTGTTTCATCTACAATGGTGGGACTAGGAGGGTTCTGATTTGGTCTAGAGAGGATTTGGAGAGTTTTAGTAACTAGAAATGCTTTAATTTTCTTAGGCTGATTTGGTATTGCTTTCTGGTTTTGGTCAGCAGTGCCAGTGTTCTTCTTACTCCTCAAATTGTACTGTTTGTGCACTTCGAAGATAACATAATCATATCCTTTCTTGTAATCGAATGATTCTCCAAATTAGGTCTGCAATTGCTTAAGCATATGTAATTCCTGATCATCTTAAGTCAATAAGATAGTTTCCTCCTCATCTAATCCCATTAAGTTAATTTGTGTGTCTTGTTCAGGGTCTTCTGAATGGGAAGTTTGAACATAGTTTTCTTGAAAAGGAGGCCTAATGTTCTGATTAGGTCCATTTTTTCCAGTGTTTTGATTTTGATTCTTCCTAAAGTTTGGATTTCTCACTGGAGGTGCCTGTTGATTATCCTAGTGAGGCTTTCTTTCAATGTTCTCCATCTTATCCATCAGTTTTTCCATTCCTTTGGCTAGGGCATCCACTTTAAGGTCAAAGGGTGAGGCTTCATCTTTCAAGGGTGCTCTCCTTTCGTTCCTAACCCTAGCCCTTTTTGCTAGCATATTAGCTTCTACACTAACTGCTACACTCTACATATCTTCTAGAGTTGGAGGATTTCTCTCTCTAAGTTGGAAGGCCATATCAATATCAAACCCATCAAGAAACTTTATCAGAGCTAAGCCAGGTGGGGTCTGAGATTGACTGGCATTGCATTGTATATATTGTTGAATCTAATATAGTAATCCTAGACTGTTTCATTTGGTCCTCTCTTGATGTTTTCATTCTAAAAGGATCTGTAGAGGGTTCTTTTTCTTTTCCTGTCTATTTAAAAATTGTTGGTAAAATACCTCTAAAGTGTTTATTCTATTAGCAGGTAAAGATCTAAACCATGTTCTTACATCACCAGCTAAAGTCTAAGCAAACAATCTCATTTGGACATCTTCTATATCAATTTCATGTAATTCAGAATTATCTATCATCTTTTTTGTGTGCTGCTGTGATGTATAGGGTCCTATGCCATCAAATTGGATGATTTTGTTTAGGGAGTCCTATGGCATGGCACCTAGTGGAGTAGGAAACACAAGAGGAGCATATATGTTTTCCATGTCTCTAAGTTGGGCAGGACTAAGAAGGGAATTTTGGGTTCCTGAGGATGATACAAGGGGTAATGATGACTTGGAAGTAATGGGTGATTGATGTGTAATGGAAGGTTGGTGGGAAAGTGAAGGTATAAATGGAGGTGAGGAATGAACTTTAGATATGGAAGGGAATAATGGTGAACTAAAGGAAGCTGAATCTATTTCATAAAGTTAAGAGATCTTAGGAGTAGTGAGGGATGGCTAAGGGGAATTTAGAATATACTGATCTAGGAGCTTAATCTTCTCAGCCATCCTTAGGGCTTTCTGTGCTTCTTCTTTCTGTTGTATTTGGGCAAGTTTATAGTCAGTTTCTAGGCTTTCTATTTTTTCCTTAAGCATTTTTAGCTCTGTTGCCTAGATAGACATTTCCTCCATGGCTTTCACTAACTCGTCTTTTTGTTGAAGTACCTGTTGTTGTAGACTCATTTGTGACTGGTACTGTTGTGGAAGGTGGAGTTGTTGGTGCTAAAGAGGTTGCCAATGTTGAAAGGACTATAGTTGTTTTCATGGGAATTGTAGCTATGGAGATAGTGGTCAATTCACTTAGTTTGGACTGAATCACTGTGTCCAATTCTTTCGCTATTTGTTTCAACTGGTCATTTAGCTTAAGGACCAAGTCCATAAGCTCTTCTTGTCCTTTTTGTGTTTCTAGGACTTCTACCGTTTGTGGATCATCCAATGGTGGAATTTTGAGTTGCTTCTTCAAAGCAGCTGTGTCATCATTCTTCTTCTTTATCAATTTTTCAGTGGCCTTTACATCTTTGGGATCGTGTCCCAACTAAATTATTAAGTCCTCTAAGGACTTGATTTTGGTGTCTTTTGCCTATGAAGAGGCCTTGTCCAATTGGAACTGAGCTGATATATTATTCAGGGAGTTCTGCAATTGGTGGGTTGTGATGGATTTTCCTGTCAAGGTGGAGTAAATCATCTCCCCTATCCATCTGTGCAACTCAATCTGGTCAATAGGATGGATTTCCTTGGCCAATGCTTCAAAATCTATCTTTTTGTAGTATGTTGTTGTTCTGGGTTGCTGAGTGGTGGGCTTCATGAAAGTCATCTACACTTTTCCTTCTTTCACATTAAAGGCTGACATAAGCCTTGTCTGGTTGGTAGGTGCCATTTTTAAGTATTGTGCATAGCTTTCGACTTTTAGCCTTTCATTCTTGGCCTTTATTTCCTTGTACTTTTCTCTGATATCCTGGTCTTAGTCAGTTGGCTTCCTAAATGAGGATGTTTCCACACTTTTTTGTCTTTCCAACATCTGAGCATATGATGTGGAAGGTTCTTGTGTGCCTCCAGAGGGAGTAGCATGCCTGCTCCCTTCTCTTTCTGTGCTTGTGGTTCCAACTGTTTCTTTTGTGAATTCTTGCTCAAAGAAAGGATTTAATCTTTGCCTTTTGACATATGTTTGTCAATTTTATCTTCTTGAAGGAGTGGCATCCTCCCTATTCCTTTTGAGGCTTCTTTCCTCATTTAGAGGAGTTTGCAAGTTAGGAGGAGTACTCATATTGGGTTGTTGTGTACCTGTTTGACCTAATTCCTCTGATAGGTTTGGATGTTTTGACTTTTCTTGCACCTGGGACTCTTCTTCTATATGTTGTTCACTGTGTTCTTGTGATTCTCCTGGAACCTGTAGGAGAGAACCTTCATCAAGCCTTTTCTCTAGATCAATTAGTGCATTTTCAATAACGACTTCAGTGCTATCTTTGTCCACTAGAGTATTCTCCACCCATTCCAATTGATTTGCATATCTCTCTATTTCAAGGATTTGCTGGTGAATGAAGGGAGTCATCTTATTTTTCTATCTTCTATTGCAGATGAAGTCACAAGGATCATATTTCCACATGAAGATTTGTTTTAGTTTGAGTCTTTGAAGGATTTCTTCTGCTTCTCTTCCATCTTCTCTGTTGTTGCATACAAAGGGGCCTAGTTGGTCTTTGATACTGAGTTGGGCCTTCTTTTTGGCTTTAAAAAAATGTACCTCGTTTGAGTTGATTATATGCCTGTAGTACTTCAGAGAAAATAACCTCATTGCGGGGTATCTAGGCAGTTTATATGGGGCCAAATCACAACCATAGATCCTAATTTCTGTGTGATTTTGGTATAAGTACCAATATCCCACTTTGTGTTGTTTTGACAACTACAGTATCCTCCTGATGTCTGAACTGATTCTTGGAGGATGACTTCCTAGCAACATGGTCACTACTGGATATACAAAAATATATATGAAGTCTGTGATATGGGGAATCATGCTTATGTATCAAAGGAGTCCAAAAAATTATTGACCTAGGATGACCTTTAGTGTTAAGCTTTTGGAGAGTGAATGGAAACTTGTCAGCTTGATAGTATAAGAAAAGGTGGTACAAAACTAAAGAATATTTAAACACTCTTTCATTAATCATTCTTAAAAATTGTTCATGCATCCTATCAGCGATGTACTTGGCATAATCATACATGACAACAGGGGGTTGTCTTGGAGAAAAAATGGACATGAAGGCTAAAATGATTTCATCTATGTACTCGCTGGTGGTATATCCTAAAAGAAAAGAGATCATTGCTACTGTATCCTGACCAAATGGGGAAAATATGGTAGCCACATATGGAGGGGGTTCTATTGGGACATGCTTTCCCTCCCTGATGAAGGTCTGAAGCATTTCAACAATCTTTGTAGTGGTAAGCTTGGGAAATTGGTCTAGCAGGTCTCTAATGGAAATGGGGGTCATATTTTGTCCTAGTTGCAGTTGTAGCATTTCATTGACTGACTCGACAGTGATGGTGAAAAGTATGGTTTGGTCAGGGGACATCACTGCTCTTTGATTGGGAATGTAGTTTGCATGGCAACAATGAATGATTTCAGGGAAAATGTGCACCTCAGGGAATTGATACTTGGGAAAATTAGACTCCCAAAGACCTATTTTATCAGCTTGGTTTAGGTATTGGTCCCTATATCAGTACAGTTTGATAGGGGATTTAAGGACAGTAGTGCCCTTAATTTTGAAATCTTTATCTACCAGAGGGAGATGGTCTAAATCCAGATGGGGAGTTCAAACTGGTTGGACATCCATAGCGACTGGAGTAGCCATTCTTATTTCTTGTGGATTTAAGAATGGGGAAAAGGATTTTTCAATCAACTGGGGAAATTTGGTTTAAATACAAAGTAGTTTGGGGTTGCAGCGTAGTTATTTTACTTAATTTATTAATAATTTCTAAGAAAATAAAGTAACAGGTTCAGGAATGAGACAGGGTTTCTGGTGAATTTAAATAAATACTTGGAATTTCTAGGAGTTTTGGCTCTAAATAGGTCGACGGGTGACTCTGAACGGTTGTAGAAGGTATACGTGAACTGGAGGGTGGACTAAGAGTTTAGTGGCTTCTACAAGTGGGCGTTTGGACATAGGTTAGTGGTTGGACGTCGTCAGTCACGTGCATGGAGGTCTGAGACATTTGTTTCCATGATAAAACAAAAATAATGAGGTTTTTTGGGTTTATTAACAAAGGCAATGATTTGGAGGGCGTATGGGAATAGTAGTACTTTTGGCTTTTAGCAGGATGACATGATGCTTTGTTGTTTAGCGGGGGGTGGTAAGCGGGTTTATTCACACCACTTTTGTGGGTTGGGCGGTTTTGGGGGGAGGCTACTCGATCCCACTTATTAGGCACCATGTTGCATCGGGGCCCAAAGGAAAACAACCCATATCGGGTGGGTAAAGTTTGGGTGTTGAGGCCACCCAATATGTTTAATAACTGTCGAATTAAAGGGGAGGCGATTGCACGATGATTGAGGTGCGGAGTTTGTACAAAGTGTAATGGATGTGCCCGACTAATATTTAAGCACGATAGGTTTTAATCAAATGATGGTTTAAGGCTAGTTTAGGGCATCGAGGATGATTTTATTGGTGGAGGGTTTTGATTATTAATTAATCGCTGACCGATTAATTAACTCATTAGTCTGGTTGTGGTAATAATAAAGTTTATGTTTCAAACTTTAGGGGACGGGGTATTAATAAAATGAATTTATTTATAATTATAAGGGAAGGGTTATTTATTTTCTTCAAGAATTATTATACATATAAATGTTAGAAATTAATATGATAATGGTGGAGAATGAAAAAGCACTAAGTATAATGTATCTATTGCCTTTGTTTGCTTTTAGCACACATATATTATGACTTAGGCTAAAAGTATTTTTGTGTTTTTTGAGAAAAGGGGTATTTTTCATGGGGGTGATCACTTTTCCTAGGATAACAAGATTTTATCCTTAGAAAAAAGGGTTTATTAGGGGAAAATGACTTTTCCTTAGGAAAATGGTGTTTTTCTTAGGAAAAGGGATTTGTTTGGGAATATGAGTGAATTGAAGGGGGTGAATGTTTATGAAGGGGGTTTTAGTACTTAGGACCTGTAAGTCATTGAGCCGAGGGTTCGGTCCCTCCAGAAGTCAGAAAAATGCTCTGAGCCCATTTGACTTAAGATTTTGGGTATTTAAGACTTTCCATTGGAAATTAGTTAAGTGAAAGGTGTAATGAGTAAGGGAAATTAATCAATTGACTTTGTGACCTCGATGCCAGTCAAATTTATCATCCATACTTAGAAATTGTATGATGAGGATGATAAATATACTTTTTTCTAACAATCATCACAATTCTGCAACCTTTCTTCGACTTACCCATCTACTCATCCTACCATTTTTACTTCTCTTTATTAGGGTGCAAGCTGGCAAACCCTTATCAAAACATTTTTCTTTTCTTTTACAATAGTAATCTAACTAAGTCTAACCTTATTACATCCAAGGGCTTAGATTAAACAGTTGAGCTCCTTTTATTCACTCTACCTAATTTACTTATCTACCAAGATTAAATAGTTTGGTCAGATTTTATTCTATCTATAAGCATGAAATAGTCAAGTTTAAACATTTTGACTATCATGGATTGTGGCAAAGGTAACAAGCTGTGCACAATCATTTATTCTGCATCAAAAGTAACTAGGAGTGGAATTTTTACTTGCACACTTTCATGGTCCTTTCTTTTCTTGGAGTTCATATATTTTTTTTTATCTTATTTGACCTTTTTTATTCTTTTTGTCCTTTGATTTTTCTTTTAGGACATACCCTCTTTACATTTTTCTATTTTTGAATATGGAAAACATTTGTAAAAAAGCAAATTTATGTACATATTACAAACTTATTCTCATTCATTCAAAAATTATGACTCCTATTGATATAGGAATGTAACACGGGGATCTGGAAGAAGAGATCTACATGAAGCAACATGAAGGCTTTTCAGTGAAGGGTAAGAAATAACTGGTATGCAAGTTAAAAAAGTCTCTGTGTGGGTTAAAACCGTCACCAAAGATGTGGTATCAAAAATTTGATACATTTATATGGGGACTTGGCTTCACTAGAAGCAAAGCAGATCACTGTGTGTATTTTAAATTAATTGGTGACCGTGTTATTCATCTGGTCTTGTATGTGGATGATATGTCGCTGGTTGGAAATGATAAAGAAATTATCTAGGATTTGAAGACCCAATTTTCCTCCAAATTTGACATGAAACATCTTGGTGCTATAAACTATATTTTGGGCATGGAAATTAAATGAGATTAGGTAAAGAGGAAGCTCTGGTTAAACTAGAGGAAGTATGCCAAGACAATACTACAGAGGTTTAATATGCTTTGGTTAAAATGGTGAAGGTTCCTATTCTTGTAGGTGTAAAATTATCTACTAAACAATGTCCCAAGACACAAGAAAAGGAAGAGGGCATGTCTTATGTTCCATATGCAAGTGCAGCCGGTAGCCTGATGTATGCAATGGTCTATACTAGACCAAACATTACACATGCAATGGGAGTATTGAGTAGGTTTATGTCAAAACCAGGGAAGGAGCATTGGACAATAGTGAAGCGAGTTTTCAAGTATTTGCGTGGCACTAGTGATTATGGTTTGTGCTACCAAGGAAGACCAGGATTAGACAGAGTTTTAGACACCTGTGGCTTTGTTGATGCAGACTTGGCTAGAGATCTAGATCATAGAATATTTGCAAGTGGGTATGTGTTTAACTTATTTGTAGGTGCAGTTAGTTGGATGAGCAAGAGACAATCTATAGTGGCACTGTCAACTACAAAGGCAAAATACATGGAAACCACTCATGCAAGCAAGGAAGCAATTTGGTTGTAGAGATTGTGTTCAAGTATGGGGTTATTACAGTGAGCTATAAGGATAGACTTTGACGGCCAAAGTGCAATTTTCTTGGCAAAGAACCCTTCTTATCATTTAAAGACAAAGCACATTGATGTTCAATATCACTTTGTAAGGGATATGCTATAAGACAAAAAGGTGTTGCTGGTAAAGGTGGACACTTTGAAGAATACTACAGATGCATTGAAAAAGTCTGTGAACTCTGAGAAGTTCTCTTGGTGTAGAGAAACAATGGGCATTGCAAGGCTGAATCAATGACTAAGCTCTCCTGTGGCCCACTGTGGAAAGAAAACAACATGTGGGAGAATCTTGGGTTGTGTTATGTTGGGATTTTTTTTTTGGACCCTATATTAGGTGGGCAAACCTACCTATGGTTTTGTGCATGGATTTTGTGCATGGTTTTGGGTGTGATGGTTTTCAGTCTAGTATTTTGTAGATATGGTCAAAGGAACTACGATTATGTTCTAATGCAGGGTTAATGCATGATTCGGCATGTATATATATGTATTGTAACATTGAAAGGAAGATAATGAAAAATCAATTTGGTAGTCCCGATTTTGGGATCCAGGGGAAAATCTCTATGTATATTTTATTTATGTGTTATTCTCTCACCATTGTTTATTTTCTATTTTTAGAATTCATATGCGGGTAATTTCCGTACGGTGTTAAAACTTACATACGTCTTCTAGAATATAGGAGCATGGTGTGTATATAGCTCAAGATATTCATATAGAAGATATAGAAGGAGCTTAACTATTATAGGACCTCATCCACAATGAAAGAATAATTGATCGTGATTAAAATTCTTAGAAGGCCTCCATCATCAAAGGAAGAAACATTTGAAAGGTAAGTGTCTTCAAGATCCTCTAATGGAATCTTCAAAAGAAGGTTCATACATAAGGGTAGATGTCTCATTAGGAGTCCCATTTATCGGATTCAAGAAAGGATGATATGCAGGCAAGAGAAGATGAAGCAAGAAAGGCTACACCTCGATGAGGACAATCAAATGAAGTCAAGATGACCAAAGGAGAATCAAACTGAGGTATGTATGCATCAAATCTAAGTCATGTCATCATATATATATTATTGAGCCATGGGAATATTTCTATGACATGATCAACTATAAAAGGATTTCTTTCACCAATGACATGCTCAAAGGCATGTACTACAATGCAATGAAGGTCAACATGAAGAAGTGCTCCCATAAGGAGTATAAGGTGGTTGACTAATCTATCCAAGAATAAGAAAATGAAGAAAGGAATCAAGCATGTGAAGAACACCAAGGTCACAAAGAATCACTGTCTGACAAGATTCATTAAAGACATATCCCGAAAGAAGGCATGACAACTATGACAAAGGAAGAAAAATATCAAAGGACCCTTGACACCTATGAAGGCCTTGGAGATATAAAAGGTGCAGATAATTGATTATACTCTACAAAAATGTCATGGTGAAGAAGACATTGGGTAAAAATAACCGTTTGATGTTGAAGCAATATCAAGATGAAGTCATGAAGGGCTACTAAATCAAAGTATGGGGACAAACAAGTACAACTGTGCATATTCTATGTGATAAATATTCTGAAGCATAGACATATGACAAAGGAGTAGCCAAATGACAAAAGAATTTGACATATATCAAGAAGGCCACTTTCCATGAAGGAAGTAATGAAAGGACAAGCCAGGAATGAAAGTGATCAATGGTTGGTGCCCTATGAAGAAGAAGGTCAAACAAAGACTTCATGACATCAAAATAAAGAAGGAGATCAAGTAGCTAAAGGACCCAAGAAGAAGAAGTTACTGATGAATGAATAAGTCCCTAGCTAAGAGGGAGTTCTAACAAGTTCAAAACTACAAATGAGCTTGGGAAAGTTCCTTGTCAGAGGAAACTTGGGAAAACTTCGTCAATTAAGAGGAAGAGATAGACACAACATTATTGTCTTCACTTAGGAAGAAAGAGTGGGAGGATTGGGTAATCATCTGACATCTGATGCTCTTTGAGGATGTGTAGGGCATACAAGACAAGAGTAGGAAAGAGGACTGATATTCTTTGAGGGCTGGGAACCCAAGACAAGAATAGTTCTAGGAGGACATACTCAGTGAACTCCCGGGTGGGTATGTACCTTAAGAGACAATAACTAAGGTGTCTATAAGTCATTGGTCTCACCAACATTGTGCTATGATCTTATGAGCGATAGAGTTGTTAGTCAAGGCCTTACTATGAACAATGTTGGTTACTATGATTTTATAATAGATGGATTTCCAATCCGGTTTCTCTCATGTGAATTATTCAAGATTGAAAAATAGCCAAACACCTTGTAATGATTTATGAATACCTCCCTAGTTAAGAGGCGGTGTTAAAGAAAGTGTAACTAGGTTCAGTCTTCATAAAAGTACTTTTGATATTTGTATTAATTCAAGAAAATAAATATTGTTTTTGTTATATTTATCTATAGTATACCTAGGGGGTATAATATGGGGTATAGAGGGAGGTACCCAAGGGAATAATATAATAATGGGATGGGCCATAGTAATAAATAAGATGGTTAACCCGTACCATGTAAGGGACTACAAGTAGTTAGTAATAATGTAATAAGCCCATGGTATTAGATAGATGGTATTGAGGGAACTATGGTGTTGTATGTATGAGACCTATATAGAGGCTAGAGACTCCCCATTGAGGGATGTCAAGGATTATTTTATGAACAGGTATATGGCTTGTGGAGTGTTCTCATTCCTTAAGGAGTGAATGTGTGGTGTTGCCCTATCTTAAGGGTTTGATCAATAACGAAGCATTTCTAACTATAATAATATCTTGTTATTTCTTGGGTATATTTGTATTATCATATATTTCTGGGTTAGATCTATAACAAGTGGTATCAGGGCACTTTCTTGGGCAAAGCAGAGAATTTTTTTTTTTTTTTTTGCAGGAACATTTTGGGGAAACGAGTTTACAGATCAGATTTGTATTTTCTGGTGAAAAATTTTCAGAATATAATTGTAGATATGGATTCTTTACACAAAAATACCCAATCTGGAAAAAAAAAATCAGCCGAATCGGAGTCCGGATGAGGGAGATATTGCTGATTTAAAATTAGTTGGTTTGCAGACATTTTTTGAGGCGGCGAATTTGAAGATCATATATGTACATTTTGGTGCAAAATCTGTAGAATCTAATTACAGATCTGGGTTTTTTGTGAAAAAAATACCCAATTTGAAGAAAAAATTGGCCGAATCAGAATCTGAATGAGGGAGATATCGCTGATTTAAAAATCAGCTATGTTGCAGACATTTTTGGAGCGACGAGTTTGTAGATAAGATCTATACGTTCTAGTGAAAAATCAACATAATCTAATTGTAGATCTAAGTTGTTGGTGAAAAAATACCCAAGTTCAAAAAACAAATCAGTTGAATCAAAGTCTGGATGAGGGAGATATTGCTGATTTAAAATCAGCTCTTTTTTCAGAAATTTTTTTTTGTGACAACGGAACAGTTGCAGCGCGAATCGGAAATTTCAGTGCCTAGATCAAGATTTCTATCACATGGGAAGATGTAGAATGGTTGTTCCATTTCCAAAAATAATTCATAATAGGGATTCTAAGCAATATTGACTAAATTGTGACAATTTCAAATTTTCACCAAGTGATTTTTTTTCCCAAACTCTCTTCATGGCAATTCTATATTTTACATGAAAAGATAATGGTCCCACTATTGAAGAATACATAAAAGAAAAAAGTCATTATGGGAAAAACATTGGAGATTTTGGGTAGTGGCTAATTTTACAAATATGTCGGCCACATGGTGGGAATTACTTAACAAAAAGAAGTGTTCCAACCTCCCCGATGAAGAATTTGAAAAATTCCTTTTAGATAGATGGTCTCATGCTAGAAAACAAGGTAATGAGAAACATGTGGGATTATTTTCTACTTGTATCTGCTTATTATAGGTTCATGGATATATTCAGAAGGAGAAAATCATTATGTGTATAAATCCTAGTTGCAAACAAAATCTTATAAATGTCAATTTGGCAAAAAAATTGCAAGTTCCAGCAAAACAAATGGAGCACACACATGTTAATAATGAGTAGGTGCAAGTTTATAAAGATTTGAATATTTCTATGGATAAGTATGTATTGCATTCTGATTTTTATACTTCAAATATGGGTAACATGGATGTTGTTTTGGGATACCCTTGGATGGAATCTGTGGGTATTATCAATATTAATGTGCAGAAGAAATTCCTAAAGCTCTGGTATAAAAAGAAGAAAATAACATTGCAGGATATTTCTATTAAGACCCAAGTAGAGACTATGGAGGCAGATGCACAAAGCTCTAATGACACTGACAAATCAGATGATGAGCCCTTGATGGTCGACAACAAAACTCAAACATCAAACCAAGTACCAGAAAAACTCGGAGAATCCAAGGAGGTTGAAGCAGAAAATATTACAGGTTCTGATACATCAGATGAGGACTCAGTGGTTGAAGTAATATTGAAAGATAAGAAACAACAACATGCACCACAACATGTACCAGATCCTAATCAGGCTCTATTAGGTGGTGAATTAAAGAAAGATACATCGTTGGTTAACACTTCATCATATCACCACCCACATCACCCTACAAGAAAACAACCAACAAGATGGCAACGAATTAGCCACAAGGACAACAACCCCTACATGACAAATAGAGAGGAGCAACAATCCACCTACTACACATCAACATAGAAGAGACGCCAGGGTCAACTTCCATGTCAAGCAAGTGAGGCACTAGCTGGATTCAGGGTTCACCTTTCTCTTGGATGGCTAGATGCACATGCATGGTACCAGTGGACTACTCTTTTGAGTAGATCTTATTATTTGTGTTCTTCGTATGTTTTGGGGACGAAACATGTTAAGGGGGGTGGAGTGTAGTATACCTAGGGGGGATAATATGGGGTACAGAGGGAGGTAGCCACTTGTTATAGATCTGACCTGAAAATATATGAGAATACAAATATACCCATAACTAATAAGATAGAAATAGATAGAAATGATTTAGTTTATTAATATCAAACCCTTAAGGTAAGGCAATGCCATACATTCACTCCTTAAGGAAGGAGAACACTCCACAAGCCATATTCCTATTCATACAATATTCCTTGACATCTCTCAACAGGAGTATCTAGCCTCTATATAGGCCTCATACATACAATACCATGGCTCATTACCATGGTTCCCTCAATACCATCTATCTAATACCATGGGCTTATTACATTATTGCTAACTACTTGTGGCCCCTTACATGATACGGGTTAACCACCCTATTTATTACTATGGCCCATCTCATTATTACATTATTCCCTTGAGTACCTCCCTCTGTACCCCATATTATCCCCCCTAGGTATACTATATTATCAATGAGTTTCTTGCTCATTGAAATAGGTCTAGCACATGTTAAAGTCCTATAGGTGAGTCAAAGAGTCAAAAGAAAATGTTGAAGACCTTAAGGGCATGTTACACCATGTATATATTTGTATAAGAGTCAAATAATATATCTCTAAGCAAATTCAAAGTCTTCTCCATGCAATGACATCATCAAACAAGCAATTCTAATGCAAGAGAAGTGAAGTCAGCCTACTATCCTCAAGTCATCCTAAAGGAGGGAAAATCCTCTATATATAGAGGTTTTCTACTCCAACGACAAACATTCATACCTATAAAATCAATGAGAAAGAGAAGCCAAGAAAAGTTGGAAGAAGTCAAGAAAAGGAGCCTTTAGTGCAACGAAGAAGGAAGAGACAAAATTGAGTGATAAAGGGTTGTTATAAATGTGAATTACAGTCACACATTCGAGAAAAGGAAGGGTATTCTATGGTCATTATAATAGCCACATTATAGTTACATATCTCTCTTTTTTTGGCTAGAAACTTAGGCCTATAAGGCCTCATACTCAAGAGAAGAAGAGACTCTCACAAGCGAAGGATAAAGCAGTCAAAACATATGGAAAACCTCCCACACATGCGAGAAACTAGGGTTGCATTGTTGTCACATCAATTCTGCAACTACTCATCAAGAAGAAGCTCAATTGGATAAGAGAAGGAACATATCTTCATAGGTTAAGGATCTCACTAAGTATCAAAGACAACTATCTCTTCTAGAGCTCACATAAACAAGGTATATCACCAGTTGTCAAAGGAAGAAGGAAGACAAAGTGTCGAGGAATGAAGTGTCGGAAGAAGAAGGATGACGTGCCGGAAAACAAAGTGTAGGAAGGAAGAAGGATTTGACTTGTTCTTGGAGGATATTATTGCCAAGTGTCTAGGGTTTGACATTTGTCAATAAGAAGCTTCAATAAGAGAAATTTACGAAATGGTTATCCTCTCTAAGAGAGAGAGGTTTTGCCCTAGCAGAGAGCCAACATCTTGTGTTCTCATTATTATGTTTTTCATAGCAGTTTGATGAAGTAAACACACATGAGTTAATAAGAAGAGAATAATATTAAGATACCAAGATAAATTGTAAAAGACATTCACAAATAGTTATCAAGTCTAGAAGAATCCTACTATATCTAATTTCCCTAGATTCTTCAATAGGTGGTGTATAGTGATGATTGGTATGGATTTATTTTTTTATGGATGTGATGGCCAAGAGAACCTGTGATAAGTGGTTGATTTGTTCAACCAGATGCCAATGTGTCCCCCCTATGATGGGTGGTATATTTACATTATTTTTCACTAGTATAGTTGTATTTTAGTAGGTGAGACATCCAACATGACTTGTGTTAGGTCACTAATTTCTTTTAATGGATACCAATGTATTGTACGTCATTTATGGATGGCATTGTTTGATTTTCAATATGTGAGATTCCAAGAGTGGCATGTGATATGTGGTTTCCCTATTTTAAATCATGCTAATGTGTTTTTCCCTATTATAGATGATAGACCTAATCCATTAATGGTTAATATGGATTTATTTTCAATAAGTGTGATGCTGAAGAGGACCTACAATAGGTCATTTATTTGTTCTAATATAATGTGTTTTCACATATGATGGGTGGAGTATATACTTCAATGATCACTAAAATGTGATTTAAATTTCAAAATGTGTGAATTCCAAGATTTCCTATAACAACTAGATGATTTTTTCTAGTGTATTTCGATGTTTGAAGTTGATTGATGTATGTGATAGATATGCTTAACCATTTGATTATTTGTTGGTTTTTGGACACAAGGATGTGTTTATTCATTTTGTGATAAATTGATGATTATTAGCTAACTTATTTTGGTTGAGTTGTGGATATTGTGTTTACAAGAATGGAAACCTTGCTCGGTCCCATTGAATACTATAGATGAAAAGGGCTTCCAATGTTATTCCTTAGGGATACTATTTTTTGTAAATGTTGTAGAATTGTGAAGAGACTAATCATGGATGTGATTTCTAGTGTGATACCAAGCTATTAGTGATCTTGTGCATTTTTAATTTTTCCTTGATCCTAGACAATGGGCCATTAGGAGAATTTTGAGGTAAAAAATGGGCCTCATAAGGAAAATCATAAAATAATAGAAAATAATAAAACAATAGTTATGATTTTTTTTAAGAAAAATAAAAGAAACTACCTTTTTTACTATATTTTTGACTTATCTCCTTATAGGTTTACTGAAATGTCAAGAGTAAATACTCGTTGGATGCAGAATTAAATTTTAATTCTGCATCCAACAAGTACCCACTTTACATACTTTTGAGTAGACCCACATTGAAAAAAATTGAAAATACATGAAAAAAATGTGTTCATGTATTTTAAAATTTTTCTATGTGCATCTACCAAGGAGTATGCAAAGTGGGTATTCATTGGATGTGGAATTTAATTCTGCATCCAATGGGTATCTACACTTGACATTTTAGAAAATCTACAAGGAGATAAGCATAAATACAACTAAAAAAGTAGTTTTCTTCTTTTCCCTCCAAAATAGTTTCCTATGGGGATGACATCATCATCTTGAATCCTATTGGTCATTTTAAAATAAATTCTATTCGTATATTTTTTTTTTTGAGGCCCATTTTTTACCTCAAAATTCCCCTAATGCTTTCATATTTTATTATTCATATATGTATTCTTGTCTTGGAGTGTTTGACATTGGAGAAGGGTGTGGAAGACCTAATCTCAAGATAGATTCAAAATGTGTGGTGGTGAAATCAGTGATTGATTTCTAACTTGTTGTGCCAAGAGGCACTCAAGCACTCTGCAACCTAATATGGGGGATATGTTGTATTGTCCATCAAATGAAACATTAAATAAAAAATAACAATAATAAAGCATATTATTGAAACAATTAAAAAATAATAAAAGTTAAAAAGTAATAAAAATAATAAATCTATTCAATTCAATTTACTATATTGTAATTTTATGTTTATTAATAAAATAAAAAACAATTTTAATATGAAAAAAACATAATATACATCACATTAAATAAACTTAAATGGGGTCAATAAGAGCGAGAGGGGTTGGGGTTATTCTTAAATCTAATGGAAAATTTGGAACTGAGTACAGCTGGGCATTAGGAAATTGTGCAAATAATGTGCCAAAGGCTTATGAATTATTGCAAGGGCTCCTTCTAGCTAAAGAAGAAAACATCAAAGATTTAGTGGTGTTGAGAGATTCACAGTTGGTCATCCATCACCTTGTTCATGGATCTTTGCCTAAGTATTGCAAGTTGCGAAGCATTATTAATCGATTCAAGAGTATGAAATTAGCCTTCTCTATTATTAGCTTCTTTCATGTGTTGAAAATAAACAATTTTTCTATAGATGATCTTGCCAATAAAGGTGTAAACTTGGATGTAGGAGTCCTAATGATAAATGATATTCCTTCCCTCACATCTATTCCTTAACAATGGATTGCTATGTAGTGTAAAGTTTGTCTAC
This sequence comes from Pinus taeda, assembly GCA_000404065.3. Classification (NCBI taxonomy): domain Eukaryota; kingdom Viridiplantae; phylum Streptophyta; class Pinopsida; order Pinales; family Pinaceae; genus Pinus; species Pinus taeda. Next base: position 399,486 of record APFE031215223.1, on the reverse strand, counting down.
ATCTATAAGTTTTTTGAAGAATCTACACCTCCAAGGACCCTATGTCCCTTAGGATAGTAAAATGGCCAACATATATTGAGAATAAAGATTATCATGAGGTTACATGTATAGCTAGCCTCACAAGATTTTCATTGTACTCGCCTATTGTACATGCCATGATCCAGACACGGGTTTTGACTTAATACAATATTTCATTCATTGTTAAAAATAAAAATAAAAAATTAAATAACAATGATTCATATTCAAAAATAGAACATATAATTAATAAACATATCAAAACTTAATAAATTTAATTAATAAATGTATTATTTAAAAATAAACATATTTCTAAATATAAAAATGTGAAATATATATTTATTTAGATAGAGGAGGAATGACCTGTTATAGAGTTTTGTGAACTCAACGTTTATTATAAATAGTAGTTGATCCATGTCCACATATAAATTAAATTATTCATATTGTAATGACTATCTTTGAAAACTCAATATTTAAATTTAATTAATAATAATATAAAAACTCAATATTTACAATAAAACTGTATTTTTCATATTATATATATATATTATATTATAATATAATATAATATAAAAATGTTAAACAAAAATATCATATATATATATATATATATATATATATATATATATATATATATATATATATATATATATATATATAATTTATATGTATTATCAAGGTATTAATTAAATTTAAAATAAAAATATTTATATAAATAGAGGTGTAAAATTTTATATAAATATAAATAATATTATTCATAACTAGTATAAATCCATCTTAATTTTTTATTTATCAAGCATCAAGAGAAATATTATTAAGAACTAAGATAAATCTATCTTAACTCTAGATTTACCAGGAGTAAAGAGAAATCAAATCTCTCGAGGTGCATACCTTTACTTAAGTGTTGCACTCAAAAACATATTTGAATATAGAGAAATTTGATCCCTCTCAACACTTGGTAAATACCATATTTAAATTGGAACTATGTTGGTAGTTATGGGAGTAGTGATGGGTATCAATTTGATACTCTCATAACATAGTTACCAACTTAATGAGAACTATGAAATCAAAATAAGAAATATAGCCAAAAAAACTCAATTTTAAGTAAATAACAGCAAAGTCAATCCTTAAATCAAAAGGTGCCGCTATCAATGACACCCTTTTTTGGAGGTGGTTAAAATTGTCATTTGTTTGAAATTGTGGCAATGGAAACTAGACAAACATCTTAAAAATTGACCCCGAAAAAATGGTACTACCAATAGCATCATGTTTTTCTAGAAAAAATTATGATTTCATTAGGTTCAAATCCCCGTAGGTCAAGCCAACCAAAAAACAAATTATGACTTCATTAAAATCTGTTATGCTCTTAACTTGCAAGACGATACCAGAATACCAAATATGCGAAGAAATATACCCAGAACATAGAACAATGAGAAATAACAGCAAGTATTTTATTATTCAAAAAGCAATGTTCACTTGCCTCTTTGAGGGGGCAACCTCCAATAGAGGAGAGCTTGATTACAAAATAAGACATGATGCTCCTCGAGGGGAGTATCTATCCTTTATATAGGATTCATACATGAAATACCATGGGGCAATACCATGGTTCTTATTAATACCATCTACCTAATACCATGGCCCATTTGCAACTAACTATGGTCCCTTCATTAAATGCGGATTAACCACTTACAATTATTAATATGGGCTTCATTGACTCTTTACTTAACTATAACTATGACTTGATCCTATTACATAAATAAGGGGGTTAGGGTGGGACCCTAACATGCCCTCCCCCATAAGAATAGCCTTGTACTCAAGGCTGAAGCTACGGAAACTGCTGAAGAATAGTGGTGGTTCCTAGGTTGCATCTTCTGGAGAGGTGTCTTTCCACTTGATGAGGACTTCCTTAATCATGCGACCATGCAAGTGCCTTTCGCGTGTATCAAGAACCTATTCAGGTTGGAGCCATATTGACCCTTCTTCATCTAGTTCAGGTATACTGGTTTGAATTCTGCAATTGTTTCCAATCACTTTCTTGAGGCATGAGACATAGAAAACTGGATGGATTTTTGCAGTGGGTGGCAAAGCTACCTTGTAGGCAACTTCTCCAATGCGCTGAAGTACTTGATACGATTTGTAGAATTTTGGACATAGTTTCTGAAAACCCTTGTCTTTGAGTTATGTTTGCTTATATGGTTCCAGCCTCAAAAATACCTGATCCCCTTCTTGAAATTGGCATTCTGAGCGATGTTGATCTACCTGTTGCTTCATGCAGTTTTGAGCTTGATGAAGATTCTCTCTAAGGTGGGCCAGCATGGTTGTGTGGTTCTGTAGGAGTTGATCCACTGCTTGTACCTTCGAGCATCCCTTGATATAAGAAATAGGGGAAGGAGGGAGTTGACCATAAACTGCTTCATATGGATTCATTTTGGTGGTGGCATGATAGTGGTGTTATACCACCATTTAGCTAGAGGTAACCACTATACCCAGAGAAACACCTAAGGTAGGTTTCCAGAAATTTGTTGACTGCTTCAGTTTGACCATCAATTTGTGGATGATAGGAAGTACTAAGTTGTAGTTGGGTACCTTGTAGCCAGAAGAGTTCCTGCCAAAAGTTACTGGTGAAGACTGGGTCACGATCAGACACAATGGAAGTGGGCATGCCATGCAATTTGAAGTTCTGATCCATGAAAGATTGAGTGACCAAAGTCAGTGTAAAAGGGTGGGGTAGGGCACAAAAATGAGCATACTTAGAAAGTCTATTCACAACCACCATGATGACTGACTTGTTTCTTGACTTTGAAAGACCCGTAATGAAATCCATAGAACCCTCTGTCCAGATTGAGGTCGGGATGGGCAATGGCTGTAATGTGCTTGGGGATCTAACTTTTTCTCCTTTGTGGCACTGACAGACGTCACATTCTGCTACAAAATTAAGAATGTCCTTTTTTATGCCTGTCTAAAAAAAAGATCTTCAAGTACAAGCATACATCTTCTGAAAGTTTGAATGTCCTGCAGTGGGCGATGAGTGCAACTCCGCCAAAATGTGGCTTTTGAGGGTGGATGTTGGTGATATTACGACTTTTTCCTTGTAGTGAAGAATCTCATCCTACCGCAAGTAGATTGTTGTGGAATTTGCATCTACCTGCAATTGATTAATGAGTTGGAAGAGCCAGGGATGTGAAAACCATTCCTTGTGAGCCTCTTCAATCCATCCTGGAATGGGAAGGGAAATTGCGAGCAGGGTACTTTCCTCCTTAAATTGGCAGGATAATGCATCTTCTACAATATGTTTGTGCCTTTTCTTGTAAATTATCTCATAATCATATCCCAACATTTTGGTGAGCCATTTATTTTGTTGTGGTGAGGATAGGCGTTGCTCCAAATAATATTTAAGGCTTTGATGGTCTGTACAGATTTGGAAATGGCACCCCAATAAGTATGGTCACCAAGTATCTACTGCATGTAATATGGCCATCATCTCCTTATCATAGGTATATTGTCCTAGATTCTTCCCACTTAGTTGTTGGCTCATGAAGGCCAAGGGTCAACCTTCCTACATTAAGACTACCCCAATACCAGTACCCGAAGCATGACATTCTATCACAAAAGATTTGGTGAAGTCAGGTAGTGCTAAGACTGGAGTGGAGCACATGGCATGTTTGAGAGCTGTAAAGGCCTGTTGTGATTCATCATTCTAGAGGAATGAATTTTTCTTGAGGAGTTGAGTGAGGTGCCTGGCAATGCGACCATAACTATTGAAAAATTTGCAATAGTAGCCTGTGAGACCCAAAAATCCTCTCAAGCTCTTCAAGGTCTTAGGATGAGGCCACTCCTGCATTGCCTGGATCTTTTTTAGGTCCACCCTGACACCTTCACACCCCACTATGTGGCCCAAATACTCAACTTCTTCCATACCAAAAGAACACTTGGACATCTTGCCAAATAATTTATGCTTGCGGAGCAGTTGCAAGAGCAGATCTACATGTTGAAGATGTGCAGCCCAAGTGCAACTGTAGATGAGGACGCCATCAAATAAAACTAGGACAAATTTTCTGAGATATGGTTTGAGCAGGTGGTTCATAAGGCTTTGAAAAGTGGATGGGGCATTACAAAGACTGAATGGCATGACCAGGAACTCATAATGGCCTTCATGAGTTCGGAAAGAAATCTTTGGAATGTATACGTCTTTCATGCGAATTTGGTGGTACCCTGAGCGAAGGTCGAGCTTAGTAAAGAATTGAGCCCCATTTAGTTCATCCAGCAAATCATCGACAACCGGGATGGGAAATTTATCTTTGTCTGTCAACTTATTAAGGGCCCTGAAGTCTGGACACATACGCCATTCCCCATCTTTCTTGAGCATCATGACCACCGATGATGAATATGGACTAATGCTGGGACAAATGATGCCTGCTTCCAAGAGTTCCTTGATTATTTTTTCTATTTCATTCTTTTGGGAAAATGGATATCTATATGGGTGCACATTTAGTGGTTGAGCCCCTGGGACCAAAGTAATGCTATGATCATGTTCCCCTCTCGAGGGTGGAAGCTCATGAGGCTTGTCAAAGACTGGTAGATGGTTGTTTAATATCTATTGCATCTCAGGATGAATATGAAGAGAATTGGGTTCAAAGGCTTGGATGGAATTAAATTGAGCTATAACTCCATGGTGGCCCTTTTTTAACAATTTTTCCGTCCAATGTGAGCTGATGATAGAGGGACCTCCTGCCTGGAGTCCGTGGAGGGTATGTGTGTGGTTGTTATGCTTAAAGCTCATATATAACTCCTAGAAATCCATTGTGATTGGGCCAAGTGTGCGAAGCCATTCAGCAGTGAGGAAAATATTGCACCCTCCCATGTGTATGGAAAACATGTGGGTCTTTAACTGATAATCCCCCATTTGAAGTTTGATATTTTCACAGTGGCCTTCACATTTCATTGTTCGCTATCAACAATTTGGACCTGGAAGTCAGAAACTGCTCGGACAAAACAATGCACTGATTTCACAACTCTTTGATGGATAAAATTATGTGTACTTCCACTATCAATCAAGACTACTACTGGGCAATGCTTAATAAAATCTCTGATTTTGAGAGTTTGAGGCGAAGAAATCCCTGCCAAAGCATGCAGTGAAATAACTGGTTCTTCAGGTACATTGTTCTACTAGTTGTCCTCTTCTTCCACTTCTAGTTCCTCAAGTGGTGGGGCTTCCTCTGATGGACTGTGATTCGTAGCATCAATTTGAAAGAATTTGGGCTCCTTGCACTTATGCCCAGGGGATTATTTCTCATCACAGTAGTAACATAAGCCTTGCTTTCTTCTTTTCTCCATTTCTGCTGGTGACAGCTTTTGAACCTTGAGTGTTTGGGTATTGCTTTGAGCTTATGGAGGCCGACCCTTGGTAATGAAATTTGGGTGATTGGACTGGGCTGCTAATGCACGTTCGACTTCACAAGTTATCCTGCAAGCATCTAATCATGAGCTAGGGTGGTGCAGTCGGACATGGGCTTGTATGGCTTCTTTGAGACCACTGACAAAACATTCGACGTAAAACTCATCGTGTAGACCTCCAGTGCAGAAAGCTAAGGATTCAAAGGCTGCAATATATTCATTCATTGTTCCTGTTTGTCGGAGCTTAGTGAGATGACCCAAAAAGTCGAATTCCTAGTCAAAGCAATCCATAAGATATTTTTTGAATGTCTTCCACGTCAAGGGCCTTCCATAGCAATGTTGATGCCATTGCCACCATTGCCATCTTTCATTGTCCAAGTACATGATACCCACACTAAGCTGAGTCGCATTATCCAGGATGTAATTTAGATTGAAATATTGCTCCATTTGTGCTATCCATGCGGCCGGGTGAGAGCCATCAAATTTGTACATGTCCACCTAGACTCACCCTCACTGTTTTGATTGCCAATATATGCATCCTTGCATGCCTCCACCTTTCCCTTAGAGAGTTTTGTATTTAAGTTCTGCATCAGCGACATGAGCTCGTTCAATGTTGTTTCAAGTTTGTCAATCCTCTCAATCGCCATAGCTTCAGCTCTAGTTTCTACCATGCATCGATCCGATGTACTAGAAATTTTGGGACCGCCCGAATTTTTTGGCTCTAACAATTCAATGGTACCACCTTGCTTAGCTCGTCATCCTGATTCTGATGGGTTAAGTCACCAATAAGCACCCTGGGAGGGTCTCAAACTTTTACTCGGGCTTTTTTTTTTTTTTTAACTTCGAACGGAGTTTTACTCCTTGCTTAGGAATACTGTCGAATCCCAGAAATTTCAATGCTTCCAAAAGTCTTGTGAAGATCATGCCCACGTATAGGAACCCACACAACTACTCAGATCTGGATGGCGGATCTGATGGTCCTGAGATCTAAATGGATGATCTGATAGATCTGAACAACGAAACTAATCGCTGTTGTTGATCTAATGGATCTAATAGATCCGAATGGCTATTCTGATAAATCTGAACGACGGAACTGATTGCTGCTACTGTGACAAAACCCCACTTGCGAGATCTAAGCTGGAAAATATTATGCATGATCCAGAGATAGAGAAGGGAACTATGGTCTCCAGGAATGTCAGGTGCTACAGATCGCAATACATATAAGGGTCTGACAGTAGTACTCAGCCCAATTTTTCAGGGCACTAACCAAGGAGGATCAACCGTACCCTTAACCGTACAACCCGACTACCCTATCGTACGCGTGATTAATCTCTCCAAGTGCTATTCTCGGTGTACTGTAGCAGCAAGACGGCGGACGGTTTATCTATGGCAAGGTTTCAAGGGAGCTAGGGGGCTTCCAATATACCTAGAGGGTACTTGGAAGACAGTCCGTGCGTGGTTCTATCTAATGCACTACTACTCGAAGGGGTACCCACAGGTGTTACAAGGGAGTCCAACAAGCATGACCACCTCTTGTATTTCCTACTTGCATGCCTCCCCAAATCCGCAGGTTTATGCACTCAATGACAAATCTCGTGGTTTAAAGATGTCTGAACATGTCTCTAGCCAAAAAAAAATTGCTAAAAATTGGAGATCGCACCGGCCCTAGAAAGTGGCTCCGATACCACTTGTTATGCTCTTAACCTGTAAGATGATACTAGAATACCAAATATGCGAAGAAATATACCTAGAACATAGAACAATGAGAAATAACAACACGTATTTTATTATTCAGAAAGCAATGTTCACTTGCCTCTTTGAGGGGGCAACCTCCAATAGAGCAGAGCTCGATTACAAAATAAGACACGATGCCCCTTGAGGGAAGTCTATATCCTTTATATAGGATTCATACATGCAATATCATGGGGCAATACCATGGTTCTTATTAATACCATCTACCTAATACCATGGCCCATTTGTAACTAACTGTGGTCCCTTCATTAAATGCAGGTTAACCACTTACAATTATTAATATGGGCTTTATTAACTCTTTACTTAACCATAACTATGACTCGATCCTATTACATAAATAAGGGGGTTAGGGTGGGACCCTAACAAAACCATAAACTTGACAATGGTACTATTGCAAATAAAAAACTTAAAATTATCTCCTAAATTATTAGTTGAAAAGATATGTATTAATTTCATTTATTTATTTAAAACTTAAAAACTCTCAAAGAAAGTACAAATCACTCCCCCTCCAGTTAAAAAGAACATTTTTTTTTTCTCGGCAACAACTAATTTCTATTAACTGAAAATCAAAATATTTTTACATGGAATTGAGGCTACAGGGGACAGAGCCCAAGAACCATCAACATTGCAGCACTGCCCCATAACTGTAAGGAACTGGGGAAAACATTAAGATACAGGCAACCATATTGGCGTTACATTTAGACATATTCTGATATAAAGAGAGAGAAACAGATAAACAAAGCTGAGAGAAGATATCCTGGAAGAGGTCGGACGCTTTGTCAGAGGGAAGCCAAAACCTGAGATTGACACTGCCAAGCCAAAGTCTGGAGATAACCATCTGAGCACCAACCAAGGAAAAAACAGAGGCATACCATGACACATGTCAACCATCTTCCTCTGCCTCCTGGCGAGTCTTCTCAGCATCCCGAGACGCGTCGCCTATACTGAAATGCTCCTTGCCATCCGACGCTTTATCGAGGTTGATGGTGCCTGTGTCTCTTTCCGCCTCAATTGGGCCACTTTCATCGAGAGGAGGGAAACCAAGGGGCTGAATATCCTTCTGACCAATTTCAACCTCCTGCTTAATTTCCTGTATATCCTCGTCCATGGAGCGCTCACTACTGTGAGAGGGGTTGGGCACAATACAGGACAGATGGGTGACATGGTTTTCTTCTTCCGACATGAGAATGGTTATTTGAGCAGAAATCAAGGGCCTATTCAAATTACTCTGAAACTTAAAATGCGTCGTTTGAAAGGCGTTGTTGGGAACAGGTTTGCATGGAGGACTCGGGGGGCGCAGGTCTTCAGGAGAGGAGGAGAGGTTGATGGGCAAATGGGCTAGGTCTGCCAAATGGATGACAGAAGGCTGCTTGCCACTACCAAGGCGGTCCCCAGAGCGATTCCTCTTCCCATGGTGCGGAATTTTACTAAACAGGGGAACAAACACAGTGAAATCAAAGAAACTAGGACTAGAACCAGAGGATTGACCCAAATGAACTAGAGGCCAATAAGCGCAGATTGTTAGAACATGAGACAGAGAGATGACACAGTCAATATAGAAATCAAAGGTCTCAGACAACTTACCCCAAGTCACCGAGCTAATTCCCCTGTGGAGAGCACTAGTGAACTCGCAATGCTGCAAGTACGAACCCGAGCGAGCCTGAAACTTGCCTCTGAAGACAAGCTCTTGCTTATCCTCACACCATAACTGAAGACGAGACCTAGAACCAGAGATCTAAATGTTGGAGGTGGAGTGAACATAGAAAATCTCCATGTATATAACCATTAACAAGCAGCTTTGAAGCGCATCCGTCATTAATGTTGTCGACCTGCTTTGTCCTGCATTCATAAAAACATTTCTTCTGCTTGCAATCGGGATCTGGGACGCCACGCTGCTCTGTAGGTGGCAGTACCTGCCCTCATAAACTTGCATGGTGTTCAATAACTGTCCGAGCGTCACCCGCATCCGGGAGTAAAAAAGAACATTTAAAAAGTAATAAAAAACAAAATTTAAAAATAATAATAATATAGTAATGAATAAAATAAAAACCTATTAACAAAATTTTAAATATAGATAAAAGATAAAAGCAAAAACAAAATAAAAACAACATTAAAAAAAAAACTAATTTTAATATATATATATGTGTGTGTGTGTGTGTGTGTGTGTGTTGGGGGGGGAGAGAATATTTCGAAAACAAATTATATTAAAAAATATTTAAAAAATTAAATTAAAACAATTAGAAAAATTGAACTTACACATCCCAATGGCAGCATGGGTCCAGGGTCTATGGCTAAGTTTCTCTCTCGAAATAGGATACATGGCCATTTTAGCTTGTGAAGTGGTTATCCATCATGAATTTAGGCACATACATTCTTTGAAGTTTAGCCAACAACCAAGCTATTGGCTCTTTGAGGTGAGCCCCAAGTATATCGTTGACAACCCTTACAACTGGTTCTCAAACGTGTCAGGGGTAGAACCATTTGGAAAGGAGAGTGGGTGACTTGACAACTATCTTTCCATTTATTTGGTGGAGGATGAGGAGCTAGTTGACTATGAGCCTAATGGAAACAACCACCAGGAGATTTGGACTTTGTTTCCAAACCTTTGTCAGAAGCAGCCTGAGGATAGGGCAATGTTTAGGCAGTCTTGAGAGCCCCATCATGTTCATGCCACTACTAAAGAAATCCATGCCCTGAAGGAACAATCACTTAGTGGCTCGGGAACCATTTCCACAGTTTTTTTCTTATCGTTCTTGGAAACTACTAAGATGCAGAGACCTACTGCAGAAGAACATGGATAGGGTTTCATTACTATGTCATGGAATATTCAGGTTGCAACCCTACCTTCAATGCCTTTTTTAACAACTGAAAATTGGAAAATTTGGTTTCATTCACTAATTTCATCCACGAACTCTAGCCTATTGGAGGGTTTCAACACAAGAAATGGCTTCCTTCTCTCAGAGGTACCCTCATTCTCCATTTCATCCCAAGTTCCCAGACCTCAACCACCCTCAAGTATTTTTCTAATAGTTTTGTTGGCAACGGTGGAGGAAGAGAGCTTGAAAAAAGGAGAGGGAAATGTAGACAAATCCTCAAAAAGGAACCTTTTTTTGCATCACGAAGGAACACAAGCATTAACAAAAATTGAGAGGTATTAGGAAAGAGGAAGCATAAACAAATAATAAAGAATGAAAGGCAAGGATGTTCTAGAATTAGTTGAGCGACTAACATTGCAATAGGTGGAAGGTTAATTGGAAAATCTTGATAGGAGGATGAGGGCAAAAATTGGTACACCTTTCCTCAAACCATGGGCTAATATGCGGATACATTAGGGAATTTTGAGGTTAGAATGGGGCATCCTAAGAAATGTACAACAAAATAAATGTATAAGAACCAATAGAAGTTCAAGATGTGATATCAAAACCAGGGGGATATTACATTTTTGGAGTAAAAAAAAGTAAAAATAAAAAAAATAATAGTAATAAAATAATAAAACTACTTTTTCAACTCGTATTTTCAACTTATCTCCCTAAAGTTTTACTCAAATTTCAAGTGGGAGTACTCATTGGATGCAAAATTTAATTCCTCATCCAAGGAGTAGCCATATTGCATACTTTTAAAGGATCATGCTGCACGAAAAATGAGAAATACATGAAAACATGTGATTGCAACCACGTTTTTAATGTATTTCTCATTTTTCATCTAGCAAGGTCCATCAAAAGTAGGAAACATGGGTACTCCTTGGATTAGGAATCAAATTTTGCATCCAATGAGTTTGTTCGCTTGAAATTTGAGTAAACCCATAGGGAGATAAGTTGAAAATACGAGTGATCTTATATATTATATATTATATATTATATATATATATATGTTACATAATATTATTATATTATATATATATATATATAATTATTATATAATATATTATAGTATATGTCTATTAGGTATATGTATTATATTATAATATATAATATATATGTATATATATATATATGTCTATATGTATATGTATATAGATATGTATATATATTATTATTATTCCGGTTTCTAAAACTTTGATGATGTAATCTAATATTATTTTATTATTTCCACTATTATTTTATAATTTCCTTAGGAGGCCCATTTTAGACCTCAAAATTCCCCTAATGAAGTCAAATGTCAAGAACCCTCTGTAAGTAGTTGTGTTGGCCAAAGGATTCATTCACTTGATTTTCAAGGATGAGACAGATGCACCTGCAATTTCTAGGAGGTTATCGATGTTAGATTCTACTACTATGGTTTTCAAAACATGGTTCCCTCTATTCAATGCCAAGTGAGAGAGCTTGGATATGGTTCCTTTATAGGTCAGACTTCCAGACCTTCCTGCCCTCGTATGGCATGAATTAATCTTCCAGGATATTAGGATTTCCATGGGAACATACTTGGAGCATGATTCCTCTTACCTGGTCACTGGAGATAAGTCAATGGCCTAGATACAAATTAATATTGATCTTTGTAGTGGTATCACTAAGGAACTCGAAATTAGTCTAGGGGAGGATATACCTCAGATACTGAACTATGAAGGTGCTCCATTTCACTGTAGGCAGTGCCACAAACATAGGAACATGGTTAGAGATTGTGCGTTATCCTTTCAAAAGAGCATGAACAAATCCTAGGGACCGATTCAGGGAAAGTCTCATGCAAAGGGAAAACTCTCAAGCACATGCGGATATTGAGGTCTTCCCTAAAATTGTTTGCAAGACAATTGTTGGGCACTTTCACCCCAGGTATAAATCAAATACAAGTCTTGATGACTTGAAATTAAACAACGTAGACAAGACTCATGAAGGTACCTTGAAGGACCCTTTCCCCTTTGTTATTTCTCCCTTTTTAAATAATGGGATTCATAATCCCTCCCTTAATCATTTATATGTCTTTGCTACCTCGTCGACACTTGTTGCATATCTTCCTCCGAGTCAATATCCTTTTTTTCCTCCCCTCCCATCTTAGCTTTATGTCCCCACCCCAACGCACTGGGTGATCTCTCCTCGTTATCACCCTATACTACTCCATCTTCCCTCAACACCTATGAATCTATTGATGTCCTTTACAAACTTCGATCTCAGTTGGTGGTTCCCCAAGATGAGGGTATTTATTGAAAATGCAACAAGAAAAGTCTTAATTTTGATTTTTTCCTTAATTAAAATTGAGGAAATTCGAATTTCAACATGAACAAACAAATTTCGACATCAACAAACAACTTGGAGGAGCTAACTGGGGTGACATGGCACTTGTCACTCAAATAAGAGCACTCAATTTGAGTTAATGTGTTTAGGTTTAGTTTACTTGTGTTGATTCCTAAAATAATAGGAGTCTAGCTCAGTTAATTTGAGTTAGGGACATGAAGTTCAGTTGTGTGCGGTGGGTTCAAAAATTTTAGGAGCCTAGGTTGAGTTAATTTCAATTGTAGAAATTTAATTTAATTAAATTGATTTATGGTCAATTAAACTAGTTCTAAATGATGGAGGAACTAGTGGAAGGTCAAGTTGTGGAAGTAGAACTTCAACCACACTAAGTGATCATCCAAATAATAATCTAGCCTAAATTAACTCAAGCATGCAGAGAATTCGAGTTACCCAGTTGATATTGTAGTTCAAGGGAGTGTGCTATCAGTTGTAAACTATTCCAAGTTGTACATATGGTGCATGCGGTCCAGAGAATTGACCAAAAGGAAATGCACAATCTAATGGAGGAAAGGTCCTATTAAATAGGGACCTAAATCCTCAAAGAATAGTGCAAGGAAATAGGAGCTTTGAGGGCTTGAGAATTGGCTAAGTATTGGCCAGAGTCAGTTAGTAAACTAGAGGATAGAAGATATAGGTGCAGGTTGTGCTCAAGTTTGAGCAAGCATATTCTATTCATATTCTTTGATTAATGCAATACAGATAGTAAGGGGTTTTGAGCAGTTTCTTTCCCCTAGATAAATCTTTGTGCATGTGTGATGTTTCCTTTTGCATGTCTATGATTCTTGTTTTAGATGGTGAATTAACTTCCGTAGATGAGTAGCTTAGCTTCAAGTCTTTTGATTTAGTAAATTTCATGAGTAGTATTGAATCTACACAATAACTTCTACAATATTTTCAAGGGTCTTGGAAAACTTTCCCTCTCTTCTATTAAGGGAAGAAGTAGGGGAAAGTCTCTCCTTACTAAATATAAGGAAAAATATTGTGTATACCTTGCAATCGGTAAAAAATTGTCCATAAAAGGGACTTTTAGAGAAAACCCAACCTATGGTGGAGTTTCAAAATGAAAATACTCTCTTTTAATTGTAGGGGTTTAACATGTCCTTTAAAAAATGTTCTTTCAAGAGATTCTTCGGAGTTAATGATCTGGATCACATTTTTCTTAAGGAAATCCTTGTCAATAGTGACTCCATAATATAAAGTGACTCGAAGGCTCTTGGTTGGATGGAGTTTCATAGCCTCATATGCTAATGGTTGTTTTGGGATGTTGGTTGTGGGTTGGAGAACAAAACAAATCCAAGTCCTAAATCTCTAGAGTTTGGATTCTGTTAGGTTGCTATAATACTAGTGTAGCCCCTATATTGTTACTTTTGTTCCCCATAGAAGCTAACTATTGTTATTGTTGTGTCCTAACATTATTATTGTTATGCAGGCCCTAATTATATTTTGACCCTTTAGACTCCTATATATACCAAGTAGGTCTTGTCATTTGAATCATCGAAAAATTATTTATTTATGTGATGTAAAAGGAAGTTCCCCCTTAAAATAGCTAGTTATCAAGGTGTTGATATATCTCTTCTTATGTTTTTTTGATCTAGTTACATAACATTTGGTATCAAAGCTCTTGATCCTAGGGTTTTGTTGCTTCAAATGGGTCATTGTGGAATTTTCGCTACAACTTTTTTCTATGAAGCTTTAGATCATGAAATTTTTACTACGTGGAGGCTTAGTGAACATTTGATTAGAAATATAGAATTTGTTTCAGTACATTTTCAGAGATATGGTCCAAGAAAGTTAGGGTTTATGTATGCTCTATAATTCAATCTCAAGCATGCATCCCAAGGAAAATCATCATAACTTTCTCTGTGAACATTGGATTTGAGTTATGTAAAAAAGTAACTAAAATTTCACATAATGTAGTTTTTCGGGTATGAGTTTTAGGGTTCAAGGTTAAAACAATGACACATGGCAACATGTACAAGTTCGCTACATTGAGCCAGTCCATAATCAAGACATAATGGCATATTTGGATTAACTTTATCTTCAAGAATCTAATATTTGTATAACTTATGGGGTTGGAAAGAAGACACAAAGAGCTACCTCAATACAACATTTGAAATCTTGGGAGGTTGAACTCATGAAGATGTTAATTTTTCAGATTGTTCTATGTTGTATCAGTTACTTTAGCCCAGTTCAAAACTTAAATTAGAAATATTTCCAAATAAAATTAATCTTTCCATTCATAAACAATAATTGAAGATAGAAAACTAAGTGCAATGACAAAGGAGACAATCAACACATCAATAAGAGACACCAGATTTCGTCAAAGAATATGGAAAAACCCACTAGGGGGAAAACCCTTTGAAAAATATTCTTCTATTAGATTATTATAAAATGTTCAACAGAGAGTACGATGATACCAATAATATATAATGCAGCAAAACAACCCAAAAATATTCATAAATATGTTTCCAACATCAAAATATATCAGAGACAACTTTTCCCGTCTACAGTCAACTGTGGTCAACTTAAGTCCTCGGTCAAATCTGAGTCAAACTTCCCGGTCACATGGATGAGGAGTTGTGCATGTGGCTAAAGATTTCTAGTTGATCCCTTTAGCATGTGATCTCTGTGATTATGGTTTATTTTCCCAAAGGCAAGCCAATGACTGTAGCCCAAAACCCTAAAATAAATGCGAGCCTCAGACCTTGTAATTTTGGACCTTTGTGAACCTTTGTTGTTGTCCCCGTCTCAAACCTGTGTGAGCCAATCAATGAAGAAGAGAAGAAGAATATGTTTGGTGATGTCCAAATGAGATTGAGGTCACTTGTATTTATAGGCTTCCAAGGGTGTCCAAATTTCTTTAAGGTTGACCTTGTTCAAATGTGCATATGTGGGCTATCCTTCATAAGTACACTTTCCTTTATCCGATTTGAGTGATCTTTAGGTAGATTTTGGTCCTCTCGAAAAGAGGAATTCAATATCATCATAATCTCCATAAAATGAGCTGTACAAAGTGGAATTTGACCGTAGTTGTATATTTTTAACACTCCCTCTCAACTAGGGAGAATTCCACCTCTCAATATTTGTCCATTGATCAACATGCCATCTTGTCATCATGTGTCCCATCCCTGCTCAACTCTATTTGCTGAAACATTATCGAAACTAAAGAAGAATAATTGGGGAGAATTAGCTTCCACCCTCTATAACTTCAGGGAGCATATCTTAATCCAAAAACAATATCAAGGAGCACATCTCAACTTGAATCTACATCGGGGAGCACATATCAACCTGGAAACTGATGGGGGAGCTAAACATCTACAACCCCATATAGAGAAATAGGTGATATAGGGGAGCACATCTTAACCCATCCTATTTCTCACTAATATTCCCAATGATGAACCTCAAGAGTCATGTTGTAAAACACCTACATCATAATCAGCTTGGGTTGTACAACCCCAAGTACACTCTCAACCCATTGGCCAGATGGGGAGCAGTAATCCCTACAAGCCAAGCTTATGGGTATGATGCAAACTGGGGTATACTCTAAAAAGACCAAGATAGAGGAGCAACATGTCCAACCTTATGGGTAACAGATAGGGGAGAAACATAAATGACCTATTTTCTAAAGATCCATCCAACCCAAGAGCCCTGTATCTCAATTCCTCACCCTGGGAGCTAAGACAGGGGGGAAGAGTTCTTGTGGATGCTCAACAAACAGTTCTTCTTGTAACATGCCATGAAGGAATGTTGGATTTATGTCCATCTGATGAAGAGTCCATCCTTGACTTGAGGCAAGGGAAACTATTCAATGAATGGTTGTATATCGAGACAAAGGTGCAAATATATCGTCCTAATATTCTCCCTCTTTCTAGGAGAAACCTCGAGCCACGAACATTGCCTTGTATTTATCAATGCTACCATCAAATCCATGTTTTATATTGAATAGCCACTTTGAGGTCGCCATAGATTCACTTTTCAGACTCAACAAAACATCACATGCATCATTCTTTATAATCTATTCATATTCTTTGACCATAACATCTTTCTAAACTTGTTCTTTTACAACTTCTTCGAATGTGGGAGGTTTAGCTTGAATCATAATGCTTATGTCTACAACATTTCCTTGATACCTACATGGATTCCTCCTTTCTCTAAATTATCTTCGAATTAGAGCTCGTCTCTCATCCTGCAATGTGTGTCGAAGCCAAAGTGGCCCCTTCCTGGTAGGAGGATCACATGGAGGAGGATCTAAAGGATCCATGGGCTCCATGGGATCATCAACAATATTTGTCTCAAATTCGAGCATAGAAGGACCATCCAAAATATCCATATCATCATTCTTCTCAGGAGGAGGTGGAGGAAGGTCCCTTTCATTTCCAAGGGCGACACCTTCATCGAATGTAACATCCTTTATAATTTCAACCTTCCTTTGACCAAGAATATATATTCTAAATTCTTTAGAGTTTTCAAAATATCCAAAAAACGTACCTTTTATTCCCGTGGCTTCTAGATTGTTTCTTTTTTCCTTTGACACATGAAAGCATACATGGTAGCCAAAGATATGGAGATGGATAACATTGGGCTTGACACTTGTGAACACTTCTTCAGAGGTAGTGTTATCCAATGCTTGGTGAGGTACCCTTTTTTGAACATATAAGGAAGCATTCATTGCTTCTCCCCAAAGGAACTTTGGCAACTTTTGATCATGGAGCATGACATGAGCTACTTATACTATAGACCTGTTCTTCCTTTTATCTACTCCATTTTGTTCAGGAGTATAGTGCATAATCATTTCCTTCTTGATACCTTCCTTCTTGAAAAAATCAATGAATTCATTCTAAATGTACGCTCCACCATTGTCAAAATTGAATATCTTGATTTTCTTCCCTATTTGATTTTTTATCAAATATTTGAACTCCTTGAATATTTTGAAGGCTTCATCCTTGTGGTTCAAATAATATATCCACTTATTTCTTGAAAATTCATCAATGAAGGTGATATAATAGAGATGGCCACCAAGATAGTGTATAGACATTGGGTCACCCAAGTCGGAATGAATGTGATGGAGGATGCCATTTATCTTGTTTTCACTAAAGGGAAATGGTCCCCCTATCTTCTTCCCATTGGCACATCATGGACATACTCCAACATGTTGTGCTTAAACCTTTGGAATCCCTTAAACCAATTTATCCAATTTTGAAAGAGCATCATAATGTACATGGGCCAATCTTTGGTGCCATAACTTGCTCAAAAGATTAGTATCATGGACCAATGTTAGAAGTGGTCTTCTAGTAACCTTGTAGAGTCCTTCATATCTTGATCCTATTGTGAATGCATCTTTCATAGGTTATCCAATAGGCCAAGTAAGAACATTTCCCCTTATGAAGGAAACCCTCATCCCTTTGTCTTCCAAAGTGGGTATTGATACCAAATTCTTCTTTAACCTTGGCACATACATCACATCGTGGAGAAAAATAGATTCTCCTGAATTCAAATGAAATTTGATGGATCTAAAACCTTTAATGGGATGAGGGGAGTTGTCTCCAAGAATGATTTTAAAATTTGACTCCCTCTCCACCAAATTATAATCAAAGAAGTGATGAGTGGCCCCATTATCAACCAACCAACTATCCCACAAATCCAAAGGAAAGGAACTAGTAAGATCGGAAACAATAATATATTCAGATTTATTGCCAACATTACTTTCATACCTAGAATATATTGACTTATTTTGAGGACGACGATATTGTTCATGGTCACTTGGAGCATCTCTTCTTATTCTTTCATCTCTTCCATTGTGATCATTCCTTTGGTCATCTTTTCTTCTTCAATCATCAAACTTGTTATTGCTTCTAGTATTGTAGTGTGGACCGTTGCTTTTCTCAGGGAAATCTCAAGTATAATGACCCTTCTGGTGACAATTGTAGCATTCAATGTGACATGATGTTCTATCGTTCCTTATTTTTGTAACTCGAGGTGGAGGATTTCTTGATGAAACTTCTTTTCCTTTCTTCTTCTTATTTTGTGTGACAAACACAACGAGTTCTCCTTCTTCATGCTTTTGAATCCTTTCACTTGATATCATCCTTGATTCTTCTTGAGTAAGTTTTCCAACAATTTCATCAAATGGCAGGAGGAAATTATTGTTGCGTATGGTAGTGATGAGGGTTTCCCAAATAGGATGGAGACCTCTTAGAGTTATGATCACCATTCCCCGTTAGACATAGTTTCCCCAATTCTTTGCAATTAATCTCTAAGGTGGGATATCCTCATAATGTAGGATTGCACATACTCTCCCTTGTTCATTTTCGTTTCTTTGAGTTGATCTTTCAAGGAGATGATTTCATTCAAGTTGTTGACTTCATACGTGCCATCTATCTTATCATACATATATTTAGACCTTCTCAAATTTCCAACATATGCAAGTAGATTCTCTTGTAAACCATCAGCTATAATTTTCTTTGCTTTTAACTCACCTTTCTTGTGCTTGTTCTTGGAAGCAATGGAAGCATTCTCCAGTGGCTCAGGTACTTTTCCTTGAATGTAATCCAGAACATCATTGTTATCAACTATAATCTCCAACTTGACTTTCCATGTAGCAAAATTAGAAGAGTCACCCAAATTTTCATTTTTCTTGAAGAGGGAAGTCATATTGACTTGGCTAGATCAACTATTTCAACTTTCCAAAGATGATTGCTTCAATGTTTGTCTCCTTTTTGGGCTTTTCCTTCACCTTAGCTCTGATACCATGTTAATTTTTTCAGATTGTTGTATGTTGTATCAATTACTTTAGCCAAATTCAATACTTCAATTAGCAATATTTCCAAATATAATTAATCTTTCCATTCATCAATAGTAATTGAATATAGAAAACTAAATGCAATGACAAAGGAGACAATAAAGACATCAATAATAGACACCAGATTTTGTCAAAGACCAGGGAAAAAAACCCCACTAGGGGGAAAATTCTTTGAAAAATCTTCTTCTATTAGTTTGTTATAAAACGTTCAACATAGAGTACAATGAGCCCAATATAATATAATATAGCAAAAAAAGCCCAAAAATATTCATAAATATGTTTCCAGCATCAAAATATATCAGAGACAACTTTTCTTGTCTGCAGTCAACTATGGTCAACTTCAATCCTCGATTAAATCTGAGTCAAACTTCTTGGTCACATGGAAAAGGAGTTGTGCATGCGATTGAAGGTTTCTAGTTGCTTCCTTGAGCCTGTGATTCCTATAACTATGGTCAAAATTTCCCTGTGGCAAGCCAATGACTGTAGCCCAAAACCCTAAAATAGATGCAACCCTCGGACCTTGTAATTTCAGACCTTTGCGAACCTTTATTGTTGTCCCTGCCTCATACTTGTGTGAGCCAATCAATGAAGAAGAGAAGAACGAGATGCTTGGTGATGTCAAAATGATCTTGAGGTCACTTCTATTTATATGCTTCCAAGGGTTTCTGATGTTCTTTAAGGCTGAGCTTGTTCAAATGTGCATATGTGGGCTTTTCTTCATAATTACACTTTCCCTTATCCAATTTGAATGACCTTTAGGTCGATTTTGATCCTCTCAAAAATAGGAATTCAATGGCATCATAATCCCCATCAAATGAGATGTCCAAAATAGAATTTTATTGTAGTTGCATACTTTTAATAAAAGATACAATAGTTTCAAGGTTAGACAAATTAAGAATCTCAAATTAAGCTCTTAAAAACAAAAAGGGTGTGTAATTTTTAAAATTGCATAACTTTGTTTGAAAAATCAGTTTAAAGAGATTCAAAAGGGTGTATTGAAGCATATATCTCATTATTTGGTTCCAAAATTCCTCCCAAATAAAAAAAATGTTACACCCATTAGGCCCCTATAAAGATTTACTATGACAGAGTGAGAAGAAGAAGAAATGCCACATGATATATCAAAATTACAAGAAAAAATGCAGTAAATTTGACTCTCACAAAGAGAAACAAAAGATGAACTAGAAGTGGTGAATTCCAAGATGTATAATTTAAAATTAAACATAAAAGATGACATAAAAAGGGACATGGAAGATTTGACAAAATTGCTACAAGAAATGTTTCCTAGTGGTGACAAGGTATTCCAGGAAACTCATGATGAGAACAAAAGGAATGTGAATCATGATTTTAAAGACTTCAAATTTGGGTGGAAGAAAAATCACATTCCAAAGATCGTTATGAGAAATTTTGATGATAAAGATCCAGTAACATGGATATTATAGATGGAGTGCCTATTTGATCTACACGATGTGCAACACACACAAAAGGTACACATTGCATCTTTATACTTAGTATCCAATCATTTTGTGTGGTACCAATGGATTTTTTCTTGTAAATCACCTATAACATAAACAAATTTTATGGAGGAATTGATAGCACATTATGAGGATACGAAGAAAAATACCTTCTGTAGCCAATTGGTAAATTTGAGGAAAATGGGTTATGTTGCGAAGCACATTGATAAATTTCAAAGATTGAATATCATTGTAACAAATATCTCAAAGGATAATTTGACTAATGCCTTGATAAGAACTTTAAATGATAACATTCAACATGAGGTTCACCTTTGGGAGCCTAAATCATTGGAAAATGCATTCAAGGTGGCGAGAAACGTTGAAATAAAAATTATGGCAACAAGTAGGTCTACCACTCACAACTATAAATATGGAAGTTTTTCCACTCCTAGCCTCCCAAAAATTACAAGGTTGATGCAACAACAGTAGTAGGAAAAAATAATAAAAGGACTTTGTAACAGTTTTGATGGCAAATACAGTAAAGGTCATAAGTGGTGGGCACAACCCAACTTGGCCTAGATTTTGGTGAAGACTCTGCATTTTGGGGGAGCTGAGTGCAAAGTAAAGGATGCATCAGAGCATGAAGTGGACCACACAGTGGAGTAGTGAAGCACCAAAGTGGACCATGAAGTAGATATACTGTGTGGTATATGGGCTAAGGGGCAGGTCGAAGCCCCTCCCTTTTTATTAAAACAATGTAATTTTATGACTGATGAATGCTTTTTAACCATATTAGCTTGTATTAGGGGAGTCGATAGTATATGGACCATGGTATTTCAATGATATATCCCTCGATGTAATAGTATATATAGGGATGAATAATAAAGAATGATAAAGTCTAAAAGAATCACATGATGTATTGAATGGTTGTATCTTTGTGAGTTTTGGTTTTCGGCAAGAAGGCGAGGCTTTGCAGGTGAGTGCATAGAGGCCTGAGTCTGTAGTTGAGTGTGCAGACTGCCTGTAGCTGAGTGCACAGGCCAAGAACTGTTTATTGTACAAATTATCTATTACAAGCAATAGTTCTTGTGGACGTAGTCCCACATTGGGATGAACCACAGTAAAATCTATGTCTTCATGTATTTATTTTCTTATTATCTATTGCAGCATGGAAGTTGCACTTTATTTCAGTGCAATGAAGTTTTATGCATGTATATGATATGTTTTAAGTGAAGAATGTAATGTGGAGGAGTAAATTTTCAAAGTAATTTATGAATGCTAAGTATCAGAAACCAAAAAAGCACCACATCTCTGCATCCTTCAAGGCTGCAGAAACCTGGTTCCACATCCTCCATAGTCACTTCGGGGGAGATTGCGATATGCTTGCAAGTTGTTGCTGAAAGGGCCAGTGATTGAGGTATTTTTTGTTGCACAATAAAAATATCAAATCTAGATGAGTCCAACCTAAGCCAACAAATGGTTCTGTTGTTGGGACCGAGATCTACATGAGGGATATGTGGATGTGGCATCCATCAAAGAAAGAAATTCAAGATTGGGTAGAACAAAAAGAACTAGAATTTGTAGATCAAGAGAATAGAAGCCATCATATGTCATCTAAAAGGTGGTTAAAAAGGTGCATTTTCAAATATCAATATGAAATTTTCTTCGGTTCATTTCATGTTGAGCTATACGAATGGATATCAAGGTTGACTGAAAGAAAGGATTGTTTTAAAGGAGACGAACCTAAGGAGTGGAATCCTAAACTGATACAACGACTCAAGAGCACTGGAAATAGGATTTCAAGAGTTGTTGATTTTTGGATTGATAGCATCTTGGGAGGATTCATTATTGAGTTCGTTGTAGACTCGACTATGTCCTAGAGAGAAGCAGAATGAAAAATTTTCAAAAGATGTGAGGTAAGTACTTGAGACCTCTGAAAATTTAGATTAAGATGATTTTTTGTGAAAAGGAGTTTTATGAATGCAATCAGATTATTAGATTACTTATGTTTGGGAGAAGATCAGAAGAAGAGACTAGAACAATGTGAAGTGGAAAAAGATATAGAATAGACACTAAAAACAGATCTCATGGCCAAGATATGAAGGCTTTCATAAAAGCTGACTATAGCCCTCTTTTGAGTGAATCTGAAAGTGAAGAAAGTATCACTGAGAACCTCAAAGTAACTCCACAGTATCCACCCTACAAGCCTGAAAGTTTGCCAAAGCAAAAATCTAGTAATAGTTAGGGTGTTTTTGGTTTTCTTCGCCCCCTACTCCCCTACCCTCCCACCCCCCACCGCCCTCACCTTACGAATCCCCCACCCCATCCAATAAGAAATATGGCTGATTATATCAAGCTACATGTTTTTAAAGGAACTGGATCAGAGGACCCAGAGAAGTTCTAGTTTTTATGTGAAGCCATATGGAAAACGAAGCAAGTCCATGATGAAAACATAAAGAAAGCATACCTCGTCATGACATTCCGAGATAGAGCATTGACATGGTACATTAAGTATTCAAGAAATCATATCAGATCATTTGTAGACATTAAAACAACACTGATAAAATAATTTAAGAAGCTGAAATTTGAGTCGCAATGTATCATAGAGTTAAAGGAGATCAAACAGAGGCATGAGTCTGTAGCTGAGTGTGCGGATTGCTTGCATCTGAGTGCACAGGCCAAGAACTGTTTTTTGTAAAATTTCTCTATTATAAGAAACAATTCTTGTGGACGTAGTCCCACATTGGGATGAACCACAGTAAAATGTATGTCTTCATGTGTTTATTTTCTTATTATTTGTTGTAGCGTAGAAGTTGTACTTTATTTTAGTATAATGAAGCTTTATGGATGTATATGTTATGTTTTAAGTGATGGATGTAATGTGGATAAGTAATATGAGGTATTTTATGAATGTAAAATATCAGAAACCACAAAAACAACACATATCTGCATGCCTCAATGCTGCAGAAACCTGGTTCTACATCCTCCAATAATGATTTTGGGTGTGACTACGATCTACATGCAGGTCATCACCGAAAGGGATATTGAATTAGGTTTTTATTGGTGCATAGTAAAAAGATCAAACCTAGGTCAACCCAACCCAAGCAAATAATAAGTGTGTTGAGAAGAAATTGTTTTACATAGATTGTGAAGAGGATGAACAAAATGAACAAGAAACATCAAAATAAGAAGATATACACTAGGAAACCAATCCTAGGGGTTGAAAAAGAAGAAATAAATCCAACGATATATTGTAACGCATTGGAAGGAATTACCACTCCTCAAACTCTCAAGGTAGGAGAATATATCAAGAAGAAAATGGTAACAATGTTGACTGATTTGGGTAGTATCCATAATCTTATTCATTGTAAGATAGTGAAGGAGTTGAATTTCTTTCTATATCCAACACCAGATTTTCAAGTGGTGATTGCATAAGGAGGAACTATAAATTTCTCAAGGAAGTGGCATAACATCAATCTAAACATGGGGGAATATGTATTAAATATTCCAATGCCCATCATTCCAACGAGTGGTGTTGATGTTGTATTAGGAGTCCAATGGTTACAACCTTTGGGTATAATAGCTTTTAATTTTCAAGAACATTTCATGATTTTTTTTTGGGAACTAAAGAAAATTGAATTAAGAGGTATCATAGGGAAAACTAGGAAGAAAATCAACTCTAATGGCATGAAAAATATTTTAAAGAAGGAACAACGAGGGGTAATTTCACAATTATGGTCACTAGATGTTCAAACATCTAAGCCATCCATTTCTCCAGATCTCCAAAGATTCCATGGCAATGATTCCAAGGTATTTGAGACTCTCAAAGGTTTTCAACCTATTCATTAGTATGATCATGCTATTCACTTGATTCCAGGAAGTGCTCCTCCAAACATCATACCTTATAGATATCCCTATTCCCAGAATAGTGAAATTGAATGTGTGGTTGCACAAATGCTAGAGACAAGTATAATTAAACCTAACCAAAAATAATTTTCTTCTCCAATATTATTGGTGCATAAGAAGGATGGTTCATGGTGTATGTGCCTAGATTATAGAGAGCTCAACAAACTCACTATTAAAGATAATTTTCCCATTCTTTTCATTGATGAATTGTTGGATGAATTACATGGAGTGATTTACTTCACCAAGTTGGATCTTCATTCAAGATATCATCAAATTAGAATGAAGTCAGAAGACATTTTGTAAACATCATTTAAAATTATGAAGGTCATTATAATTTTTTGGTCATGCCTTTTGGCCTTACTAATGCACCTTCCACATTTCAAGGTTTGATGAATTCCACTTTAAAATCGTTCCTTAGAAAATTTGTGTTTGTATTTTTTGATGATATATTAATCTACAAGAAGTATTGGAAAGATCATGTTCAACATGTTGACAGGGTGCTTGAACTATTGGAGGAGAAACAATTGTACGTAAAACGCTCAAAATGTTTATTTGGGGTACGAGAGGTGAAATAGTTGGGTCATATTATATCTCACGAGGGTGTTAATGTAGACCCTAACAAAAATAAATCCATCAAGGAATGGAAAATCCCCACAACATTAAGGAATGTTTAAGGATTTCTCAGGTTGACAAGGTATTATCGTAAGTTTGTTAATAATTATAGGAAAATGGAAGCACCTATAGTAACATTACTAAAGAAATATGCATTTTCTTGGACTCCAAAGAAACTAAGGCCTTCGAACATCTTAAAGAGGAAATGTGCCAAACTTTGGTCTCAACTACACTAAATTTCACAAAGAACTTTATTATGGAATGCGATGCCTCAAGAAATAGAATTGGTTTTGTTTTAATGTAAGAAGGAATACCCCTTGCTTTTGAAAGTCATCTAATCAAGGGAAATAAACACAAACCTACTTATGAGAAGGAAAGATTGGAAATACTACATGCCTTGAGGAAATGATGCCCTTACCTAATGGGAAGGAATTTTAACATAAAAACAAATCATGATAGCCTTAAATACTTCTTGGAACAAAGATTATCTTCAAAAGAGTAGCAAATATGGGTTACACAGATGTCAGGTTATGACTTTGAAATCATCTACAAAAAAAGGAAGAAAAATGTTGTTGCATATTCACTCTCAAGAAGGGATGAGGATGTAGATACATTGCTCTATGCCATTTCTATTATCCAAATTGATTGGATAACTAAAGCAAGGGATGAATGGAATAATGATGAAGAGGTGTGAAGGATCATTCAAAAGTTGCAGCAATATCCGAGTGCATCTGATACATTTATATGGAAAATTGATTCACTGTGGTACACATATTTCTTATATCTATGTAAGAACTCCCAACTCAAACAAAAGGTTATTTTGGAATTGCACACCTTTCTTATGAGAGGGTACTTAGGATTTTTAAAAACTTACCACAGGGTCAAGAAATAAATTTTTGGGGATGGCCTTAAATCTTATATTCGTCAGTTTGTGGCAGAATGTTTGGTTTGCCAACAAAATAATGTTGAGACAATTAAAACCCTAGGTATTTTACAACCATTATCTATTTCAAGTCAGTGTTGGGGGGAGGTATCAATGGATTCAATCACAGATGTACCCAATTCCGAAGGAAAAAGTGTCATCATGGTAGTGGTTGATAGACTTACCAAGTATGCATAATTTTGTGCACTATCTAATCCTTTGAAAGTTGGTTCAATCACTAATGCATTTGTGGAAAAAGTTAAAAAGCTATATGGAAACCCAAAGATTATTGTAAGTGATAGAGATCCCATTTTCATTAGAAATTTTTGGACAAAATTATTTTATTTTCTTGGTACTCAATTAGCTCATAACTCATCTCATCATCATCAATCTGGTATCTCCTTATTGCAATTTCATGGATGTATTCAAAAGCAGAAGATCATGTGTCTATAAATCCTAATTGCAAGCATAATTTTATCAATGTTAGTTTGGCAAAAAAATTGCAAGTTCCAGCAAAACACATTGAAAACACACAGGTTACTAATGAGGATGTTCAAGTTTATAAAGATTTGAAGCTTTCTATGAATATGTATGTGTTGCATTGTGATTTTTATATTTCAGATATGGATAACATGGATCTTGTTTTGGGGTATCCTTGGATGGAATCTGTGCGTACTGTTAATATTAATGTGCAAAAGCAATTCATGAAATTCTGGTTTAAAAAGAAGAAAATTGCATTGCAAGATATTTCTATTAAGATCCAAGCAAAGACTATGGAGGCAAAAGCACAAAGCTCTAATGACACTGACACATTAGATGATGAGCCTTTATTGGTCAACAACCAAACACAAACATAAAACCAGGTACTAGAAAAACAGGGAGAATCCAAGGAGACTGAAGTGGAAAATGTTACAGGTATTGATACATCAGATGAGGACTTAGTGGTTGAAGTAATATTGCAAGATAAGAAACAACAATAGGCACCAGAACATGTACCCGACACCAATCAAGCTCCATTAGGTGGTGAATTAAATAAAGATACATTGTTGGTTAAAACTTCAGCATATCACCACCTACATCACCTCGCAAGAAAACAACCATCAAGATGGAAATGAATTAGCCACAAGGACAACAACCCCCGCATGATAGATAGAGAGGGGCAAAGATCCACCTACTACACATCAACACAGAAGAGCAGCCAGGGTCAACTTCCATCTCAAGCGAGTGAGGCACCAACTAGATCAAGGGTTCACCTTTCTCTGGGATGGCTAGATGCACATGAATGGTACCAGTGGACTACTCTTTTGAGTAGATCTTATTATTTGTGTTCTTCTTATGTTTCGGGGACAAAACATGTTTAAGGAGGGTGGAATGTAGTATACCTAAGGGGGATAGTAGGGGTTACAGAGGGAGATACCCAAGGTAATAATGTAATAATGGGATAGGCCATAGTAATAAATAAAGTGGTTAACCCATACCATGTAAGGGACCACAAGTAGTTAGCAATAATGTAATAAGCCCATTGTATTAGATAGATGGTATTGAGGGAACCATGGTAATGACCCATGGTATTGTATGTATGAGCCCTATATAGAGGTTAGAGACTCCCCATTAAGAGATGTGAAGGAATATTGTATGGACAAGCATATGGCTTGTGGAGTGTTCTCCTTCCTTCTATATTCAGATCTTGTTATTTCTTGGGTTTATTTCTATTATCATATATTTTCAGATCAGATCTATAACATTTCCCCTTGTGGATTTTTCCCTAGTCATTGGACCTAAATTCTTTGTCTCATTCTGTTCTTGGTTGTCTTGTATTATGCATTTATTTTATGTTCTATCTACAATTTCTTAAGTAATATTGCACCAGAAAGAAGTTTTTTAATAAATGATTGTTAAAACATAGAACATCAGAAATTCAACATGGTATAAGAGCTTTGATGAAAACAAGCTCAAGAAGATATGAGCTATCACTTCTTTGAATTTTTTTTACTTCAAAGCGATCTTACTTGCTACTGAAATTTGTTGCCTAATAAGATAACAATTGTCATTTCTTTGCAGAAATTCTACTTCAGAGTGTTGGCATTATGATGTGTGTGTTGTACTTGATGGCAACACACTCGTAGAAGAACAACTCACTTATATATAACTAGATGAATTTGGTATTAGAATCTACAGAAGGGATATCAGATGTAACAGAATACATGGGATGCAAGACAACTCAAAGGAATTAGTTCAAATGTAATGAACAATGACAACTCATTAAGATGACAGTTCTCAGTATGACAAGTTAGCTTTTCCATCAAGTTCAAAGGGGGAGATTGTTGGCATTATGATACAAGTGTTGTCCTTGATGGCAACTCACACAAATGATAGATCATAGTGCAGCAGGTCAGTAGCAAAGAATTGATGATCAGACTACAAAGAATGAAGAAAGAAAAGTATATATGCAGGTTCACTATATACCAAGTCGTGTACACGTGCAGGTTCGCTATATACCAAGTCGTGTACACATGCAGTTTCACTATATACCAAGTCGCATATATACGCAGGTTTGCTATATACCAAGTAGGGTATACACGCAGGTTCACTATATACAAAGGCACGTATACACGCGGGATTGTTGATCAAAAGTCGCGTATGCGTATGCACACACTTTCATGCATGGAAAAGTGCGTACATGTGGGAAAGCTTATTTTGGGTCCGTGGTGTTTAGACCTATGGTTTTGGACCTTGGTATTGCGTCTGAAGTGTTGAACCTAGGTATTGGGTCCCTAGTATTGGTTCTAAATGGTTTTGGACCATGGTATTGAGTAAGGCCTAAGACTATAAAAGGAGAAGAAGATCATTAAGCAAAGGCATTCAGAAGATCTTGAATATCTGATGAAGTATGAGATCCAGTATGCAGGTTATGGGTTCATGATACCTTGCTTGATTTGAGCTAAGGAGGAATCTCAACGGTTGATGGAGAACAAGATCTAAGGCTAGATCGGGATCTAATGGCTTGGAATGAATCATCTCTATATGGTTTTATCTTGTTAAGTCTAGATCTGTATACTGACCCATGTAATGTTATGTAAATATTATGATCTGGGTATAACTCAAGTTTGGAATAGCTGCAAATCATGAATGAATATTTACAGATGTATACGCTGGTTGACTATGATAAAAGCACGTACATATGCAAGTTAGATACATCTAAGTAGCGTATACCATATGAGCTATGATTTTTGAAGTTATAGGTGGTTCTGGTTGTTGATGAGTTCTAATGATTGTTTACTGGTGTCAGTGTTCTGCATATTCAGTTTGGTTGATTGTGTTTAGCTTCAATGTTGATGGATGAGATCTAATAATGGATCAAGATCCTAATGACCTATATTTATTTGATTTAATGGACTAGATCTGATTACTAACACACATATTATCCTTGTATATGTAATGATCTGGGTCTGTCCGAAGTCAGTAAATGCAACGAAGTTATAAGTAAATAATTGATGACATATACGCTAGTTCGCTTTGGTAAAGTTGTGAATAAATGCTGGTTTAGCTCTTCCAATTAGCGTATGCACTTTGATGCATGATTTTTTATGATACAGTTAGATCTGAACGTTGTTGCAGAGTTCTGTGTTCTAGTGACTACAGGTGTTGACAGGGTTTCAGTGATTCAGTATTGGGTGATTCAGAGATTGATGATGCTAGTGTTGATTAATTGTGTGCTTCAATGATATTGATGGGTCCAGTATGAAAATTAGATGAAACGTGGCCTTCAGATTATGCTTCAGGAGTATCCAGTCTAAAAATTAATGAAACGTGGTACCTGAAGGAAGAAAGAGAAGGTTGTAGCCTTCTATAGGTTGGCACCTACATACTAGTACATTAGCTAGTACAAGAGTAAAGGGGGTTGTAGCTCACTTCCAGTAGCAGCTAGAAAACAAGTGAAGGTTGGAGCATTCAGTAGGTCAGCACCTACATACTAGTAAAAGGATCATCTAGTACAAGAGATAAGGGGGTTGCAGCTCCCTTCTAGGAGAAGCTGGAGAACAAGAGAAGGTTGTAGCCTTCTATAGGTAGAAGCCTGTGTATTGGTATAAGACTGCACCAGTACAGAAATATTGTGAAAAGAAGTTTCTTATTAAAAGAAGAAAGAGATGACTTACAGCAGGTGGTTTTCACCCACATTGGGTTTCCACCTTATATCATGGTGTTCATGTGTGCTTCTTGTGTGTGATGATCTATTCTATTTTACTGCTCCTGTTTACTATTCATAGTGTTAATAATGTTTTGATGCACTCATTAAGAAGCAACTAACTGAATTATAAGTTTACTGGATATACGCTTGTTGCATTACACACAGTTGCATATACACACGGTTTTCCTTAAGTAGCGTATATGAATTTGAATATGGAAATGAAAAAGTTATATTGATTTAATAATACTAATTCACCCCCCCTCTCAATATTATTTCAAACAATTGGTATCATAGCAGTTCCTTTGGTAGAAGCTTGATCGCTTGAAGGAGATCCGTAGATCAATGGGAAAGAATCTTAAGAAGAAAGCGCCTAAGAAGAAGAAGACATCTCAGAAGAGCTATGAAAGTGGGAGAATTGATTGGGGAATATGTGGAAGAAGTACTTTAGATTCAGAATCACTTCCTAATGAAGATGAACAAGCAAAAGAACTATCAGGTATGAATTTTTTATCCTTTGGTGATACATTTATCCATCCATTTCAAGATGATGAAAGTGATAGCAAAACAACTGAATTTGCTCTTATGGGTGAGCAAGAAAGATATCAAATAGAGACAGAATTTAAAAGTCTTACTAAAAATTAGAGACCAACAAGATCTATTGAACAAAAGGGAATGTGCCTTCAAAGAAGAAGCTACCAAACTAAAATCTCAACTAGAGGAAGGAAACAAGGTAAGGAAGTTATTCAAGGACAAGGAAGATCAATGTCAAAAGTTGTAGGATGAAGTGACATCATTAAGAAATGAAGTTAATGAAAGAAGCACAACAATCAAGAAAATCAAAGATAGATCCAGTTACTGTGAAAGCCTTGAAGCTATGATCCTCTCGCTAAAAGAAGATCTTGAAGAATCAAATAAGCAGAATAAAGAACTACTCCAAGCTTTTGAAAAGCAAGAAAATGAAGTTCTTGAACTAAGACATCAGTTGGAAGAAGGAAGAAAAGCTGAAGAAAACATGAAGAAGTAGTATCATGAAAAAGAGGAGCAACATCGGGTTGAGGTAAATATTCTAAAAGATAACTTAGAAGAAAAGGATAAGCTCTTATGATTTCAAGATAGTACTAAGATCTTGGATAATATTCTTAGTATTCAAAGTCTCCTGCTATCAAAACTGGCCTTCGTTTTTATGAATATGTTGAAGATGAATCTAGCTCACAAGGAGAGCCAAGGAACTCTATTGAGAAATCTAAAATAATCAACAAGTAGATGAGAGGACAACCCCATCAATAGCCAAGGAAAGAAATTCTTCAAAGAAAATCTTTTACTCCTCCGATGAATAATGTTGAATGTTATGTATGTCATAATTTTGGACATGTTGTAGCCAAATGCAAAAGAAGAATGGTTCAAGACCATCATACAGAAAGATCATCACGTTCCAAGTACTTTAAGGGATATTTCTTTGCTTGCAATATGTCTAGTCACAAAGCTGTTGATTGCTATAGAAGGAATATGAAACATGTAAGATGTTATGCATGTAACAAGCTTTCACATACAGTAAAGGAATGTAGGAACACAGTACGAGCACCATACCAAAAGGAGAAAATATCATCACACTTGAAGATATGGAAGAAGAAGGAAGTACAGTCAAAAAGATGTGGCACAGCACAATATACAGACATGACAGACTCAAAGGGAGCTGAAAGTGTAAAACTTCGGTGTCCTAAATCTCATACGCAAGTTTCATAAAGGGAAGTCACGTATATACGTGAGTTAGTTACTACACAGTCGTGTATATGTTAGTTTGAGGAGAAGTAGTAGGGACAGGCTCAAGAAAAAGGGTCTGATATGATTCAGTCCATTATTTGCTCTGTTTCATAATGGTTACAATCTTCTGATGATGTGTGGAAATGTATTGACACTTGTAAGATGTTTAAAAAGTGTTTTGATCCTAAATTAATGATGATGATGCCTTGATACTTCTTGCTGATATATGCATGAACAGATTTTATAGTAAGCAAGATGGCACAGGTTCAGGGGGAGCATATGCTTCTAATAATGCATTGTTGGCATTATGATTAGTAGTCCTTGGTGATTATGCTTATATATATCTTGTTATGATATGGTTATGAGTTTTCCATGACAAAATCTCATATGATTCTTGGGGTTGCATAGTTGATGTTCAGATCATATTTGTGGTTGATTCTTTGATGATGCATATATGGTGCTTACATGGTGATCTTCATAAGGATAAGGAGAAGTACAAAGCTTGAATACACATCTTAATTATTTGATGATGAGTCACTCATATGCTGCTGTCGTCATATGCATAAAGATCATATAATACAGTTATGATGCAAGATTCCTATAGTTCTTAGCGCTCATGTGGATGAGGATTGTTGCTGTTGATGATATCAAGAAGTCTTGACAAATGATCTTGAGCTCAAGATACATAGTGTTGGATACATGGATGATTACTCAAAGTTGCATTGTTGGAGACATGAGGATGATGAGTTCTTACCTATATGATGATATTTTTATACTTACATATGTTGATTGATGTAGATGTTCCCAAGTTATGATACTTGGATCACGCAGATCTTGGTGAGATGGCTATGGTATTTTTCACATATGATATAATGTGAATGATTTTGTATGTCATATGCAGAATTATGTTCAAAAGGATGAAGTTCATGCAGACATACCTTGTTATTGGTTGATGACTTATACACTAATGAACATATACAGGTTGCTGGTCTAGTTGCTATTGACAAATGCTTATGGAGCAGATCATACACTATGTATGATAGTTGCTGATGACTATCATGATCTTAAGATTTAAAAACAACACCAGATAGGGGTATAAATAATATGCAAAGGGCATCACTAAATTTGAGAATTTACATCTTATCTTGCTCATGGAAAAAAACTAAAGATCCAGGGAATATGTTTGAAGAGGTTTCCTTCCAAGTTTCAACACGTACTTAGA
Organism: Pinus taeda; assembly: GCA_000404065.3. NCBI lineage: Eukaryota > Viridiplantae > Streptophyta > Pinopsida > Pinales > Pinaceae > Pinus > Pinus taeda. The sequence goes on along the minus strand of APFE031215223.1, from coordinate 366,235 downwards.
GAGCCCAATGAGAAATATGGATATGCTTTCAAAAGAAGTTGGAAATGGATGAATGCCTAATGGTGCTATAAAAAAATGATGGTGCTATTAAAAAAAATGATAATTTCCCTCTCCCTAAAGTCATGCCACTCTATTGAGGAGTAGAATGAAAGAAGCTTGTACTGCCCTTTTTTCTTTTAGTAGAAAGGATTATGTGTCATTTTTTGTTAAGCTATTTTTAATTTGGCTAATAAGCCAAGAGATTTGAGAAAGATTGTAATAATAGTGGACTATTGTGGACCGTGGTGTTTTTACTAATGTGTTTTTCTCATGAATGGTATCTGTTGCTAAGATATAGAAGTACGACTATTAACAACAATTTTTGTGTCAGTAGATAGGTTAAAATTTTGCTTGATGAAGCAACAGAGTGATTTTATCTTCTGGAGTGCCAAGGCACAACGATACACATATTTTTATTTCTCTTTGAAATATTGAATATACAACCTTTTTTTTGGAAAGAAAAGGTTGTATAGGAGGGTCCTATTTGGCAATGGAACAATTTTTCTCAATGTCATTATGCCATGTACTTACATGGTCACAACCTTTACCGATACTTATACTTTTTGTAAATTTAGAACCCAGTATAATCCCTTTGGAGCAACCTTCTCTTAGCTAATGTGCATCATTTTGGTAAAGAAGCACAATATTCTAATGATGGATCAAAATCTTCAGATTGATATTTTGGCTGAAATTGGTGGAAGAGAATTGAAAACTACTGGAAAAAACATTTCTAGCAATGTTGCATTAGGGGTGTATGTAATGATATTGTTAATTGAAGCCACAACTCAACGAAAATAGTTATAAAAACTCATCCTCAAATCTTAAATTGTCATAAATATCTAAAGCATTAATCAAACCAGGCCGAATAGAAAATCAAATTAAGCAAGCAGCGTCTATAAAACTCTCAAAACCTTCAACATAACATAAATTTAAAGCTAAATTTAAGAATACAAAATGATCAAATGCTAGAAACCTCAAATATTCAAGAAAATGGACCATGATAAATCATCGCTAATAGATGAATAAGTAAGAAAAAAAAGAGAAGCCAACAACAAAGATTGAAAGAAAACAAACAAAACACAACGTAGCCTTCTAAAGAAACACTACAAGTGACAGTTCAGAAAGATTGGACTCAAATCCTCAGAGACTTTAAAATTTGGGAAGTTGAATCGTATCCATTTTGAAATTATTTGAAAAAGATGAAGAGTTTGGTATTGCACAAACAGGTTAAATATCCGTAGAGTTTTGTTGAGGTTGGATATAAAGATAGGTTGTGCATCTGGCTGGAATTTGGGGTTACCTACACAAAACGGTAAAAACACCTCCTTAAACCCAAACCCCAAAAACAAAACAGAATCCTCATAATACTTATATCAATCGAAGCTAGTTGTCAAATGAGAACCTATCAAAATTCCTCGAAAATTTGGTCGCTCTGGTTGCAGGTAATTTTGCCATCAAAATAACCCGTAGTGATTTATGACCACTAGGCCTCAACTCACATCTCGAATCAGAGTAAGAGAGTCATGAAGCAGTAGAGACCACAGGAATCCTGTGGGAGCCTTAGGGCATAATAGGCCACAGACGGAGACAAGAAGGAAAAATAGACTGTGACTTGCAGAAGAGGCCATAGTCTCTATGTTATGAAACATCTCATAAAAATAGTCTACCATAGAATACGTTACATAAGCACAAACCTAATATGTGATTATGTCTATGGAATTAAGGTCAATGAATAAAAAAAAAACCGCATGAACAATTTAGTGGTAAAACAATTTGTTATATGTATATATATTAGGATCATATGTCCTTATGAGGGTTACTAGCTCTTTATAGTGGAATTTGGGTTTAGTGGGTTTTGGGTCCAGATTTTGAACCAAAGCTTTGATACCATGTGTAAGGCCCTATCATAGGATCTTCTAACAAATCTATTTTTTCTAGAAATTAAATACAATAAGAGGAAATAATTTACTTTCTTACAAGACATTTAAACAATGAAAATTTACCGTTTACATTCTAATCCTTACAACTTATAGTGAAAATTTCATTTCAATAATTTACATGAGTAGCCTATGCATAGAGGAATACCTGTACCAGTGGTTGGAGATGCCATTGAGCTATTGCTCCTGCTAAAATTCTTCTCTCAACTACTAACTACATTTACCTCCCAGCCAACTAGGAAATAATTCCTGCCCAAGAAACCTCCACAGATTCCCTAGCCCTCTGAGCCCAAGTCCAACCAGATGTAGTGTGTGTCCAAGATGAATAATTCAGACTAAGATAAACAATAATCCCTCCAAACTTCAAGCCCAAGAAACCTCCACAAGTTCCCTTAGCTCTCCCAAAATCACAGCCAACTCAAAATCAAAAGCAAGACCTAGCATCCCCCTTTCTCTCTTCCTCCTCCCCCTTTTATGCCTCTCCTCTCTTCTCCCCCTCAACCACCTCTCATTAATGTCATTAACTTCTCCTTCATCCTTACAGTTGATTTCTCTTCTCCCAAGTAAATCTAAGAGTACATTTGGAAATATGATATGAATATAAAATTGAGAAATTAATGGGAGAGACCATATCGTCTCCCAAGTAAATCTGAGAGTACATTTGGGAATGTGAGATGAATATATAAATATATTGGTAATTAATTGGAGAGGACCATGTCTTCTCCCAAGTAAATGTGAGAGTACATTTGGGAATGTGAGATATGAATATAAAATTGGGTAATTAATTAGAGAGGACCACATCTTCTCCCAAGTAAATGTGAGAGTACATTTGGGAATGTGAGATATGAATATAAAATTGGGTAATTAATTGGAGAGGACCATGTCTTCTCCCAAGTAAATGTGAGAGTACAATTGGGAATGTGAGATGAATATTTAAATTGAAATAATGGTTGGAGAATATATCCTATCCAAGATTAGTTTTGAGAAGACAAGTTGGAAATTTGATTAATAGAAATAATAAATTTTACCTTTGTAAATAAAATTTACAGTTTTCTCACATGAAGGTATTCACCAATATTTCTAAATAATTTTAGGTAATGTAAACATTAATAAAATTTACATGATAAGGTTAAGTGGGGAATTACAGTAGAACCATCAAAACATTTGAATGTTGTTGTGAAGGCCAAATTCAAGACGGGGGAGAAGTCAAGGCTAATAATATTATCCTTTATTCTCTTGTAGACCATTTCATCACCTATCTCCAAGTTGAATAAATCTAAGGAAATGTATGGCAATTTGATTGGAATATATCAAGTAAAAGAAATAAGTCAAATCCTTCCTTTGAAGAATCAACTCAAGGACATTAAGATGAACATAGGAGAGACCATTCAAGCATACTTCATGAGAATATCAAAAATCAAGGATCAATTATCAATTGTTGGTGAAATTGTATTTGATAAAAAGTTGGTGTTGATTACGCTTGGAGGTATTTCTCCAACTTGGGAAACTTTTATTACTACCATCAAAAACAATGATAAGTTTCCCACACTTGATGAGCTCTTGGGAAAATGTAGTCAAGAAGAGTCCAAAATGATTTCTAGAAGAAGAATTCCCAAGCATGAAGAGGGAGAGCCTACTAACTTTGTTGTCCAAGGTAAGAATAAAAAAGGAAAAATAGTTCATCACTTCTCAAGAAAGACTACTCCTAGATCAAATAGTTCCAATAAATGGAACATGGACTTATCAAAATTTCAATGCTACAATTGTTATAACCATGGGATATGGTGTAGAGAAGAGCAGTGAGGCTCCATTATATTGTGGTTGATGATCAAATCGTTGATATACTTACCAAGCCTTTATCAAAAGGGAAGTTCTTAGTATTCAAAGAGAAACTTGAACTGCAAGATGTGACCCTTCCTGGTGGGGGCGATCATGGATGATAGAGAATGTTGAGCTATTCCATTCCCTCTTGTTTGAGCTCACAAGTTGGGAATGGAGCCAAGAGATCTCTTGGGGTTGAGGGAACTCTTGACTATAGGTTTTGTGTGATCCTTTTCATGTGTTGACAAGTGGTAATCCCCCTACCATCAAGTCTAGGACCCTCCAAGATTTTACCCCAACATGCATGCTAACCCCAAGCTAGGTGTGGTAAATATTGGTTGTGTGTGATTCCTATCAGGTGTTGACAAGTGTTAATCCCCCTAAGAAGAGACGAGAGTTGGTTGTGTGCAATCCTTATCATGCGTTGACAAGCTCTAATCCCCCCAAAGTCTATGGATGCAAGTGTTCTACCACTTTGTTGAAGTTTCTAAATTTACTTAGTTTAGAAACCCTTCATGCACTTTTTCTGAGTCATTCCTACCTACTTGTTATTTTTCTTTAACAAGTTATTTACAAAGTAAATACTGAAAATAAACACCAGTGCCTTCTCAACATATTACAGATCAACAACTAAAAGAAACAAGAACAAACACGCCACATGACATTATTATTTTTGGACCAATGTCCCTGGAAAAACCCAATGCGGGAAAATCGGTGCAACTATCTGAGGGTTTTCTTATCATAGTACAATCTAGGTGCCAAAACTAGCCTACCTAATACAAAATTTCCTTAGTAGCTATACCTCATCATTTGAGAGAAATATCTTAGTTGACACCCCAGAAAACCCTTCCGTCAATTCCTCAGCACAAGACTGCTATGCAACCCCAGTGTCCACCCAATCTGGACTATGTCAACCACTCCTAGCCCAGTGCTAGCCCTGCGTTAGCCTTCCTTGGCCTGTGTCAGCCCCAGGATGCCCTATGTTAGCTCTGGGAGCCTCTTTGTCAGCCACGCTAGCCCCTCTAGTGCTTTGTGTAGCACTTGGCTGCCTCTACGTGGCCCTGCATGAGCCCTTGCTGGTTCTGCATCACCCTCTTTGGCCGTTGCACTACTCTCCCGGCACAATCTCTACCTTCTTTGTTTCTCTATACTCAATTCCTCTCAGCGTCTCTCCCGATCATTAATTATATCTCTCCTAGCAAACCCCACTCTAGAGAATAGAATGACTGATCATATGGTGTTATCTCCAAGTGACCCTCAAGCCTCCTCTTATACTTTTCCTGTTGACATCTCAACAGCCAAGATTAAGTCCCTAATCAATAGCTAAGATTAGATCTGGCTTGATCCATGTCTTTTCGACCGTTCTAACACATTCATATTAATACACATTAATATTTTATTTTCCCTAAGTTTAGACTTAAGGACTCTATTAAAAATATTAATTATTTTAATATCTCCTGATATGTTTAGAATCTGCACAAACCCTTTCTAGGTATTGGATATCTCGTGTGCCCCAACCTCTCCACCAAATTTCGTGGCTAGATCATATCCGATGCTACCCCAAATCAACACACTTGACTCTTATGGTAAAATTTGGTTATGCATGATCCTTGTCATGTGTTGACAAGTGGTAATCACCCCAAGTTTGTGTCGAAGTGGGAAGATAAGTGGATACAGAGTGATAGATGAATCTCCCCTATGATGATTTTTCTTCATTAGATTGACACATCATTGTTCCAACACGGAGATGAACAAAGATGAGCAAAGAAAGTAAATATCTTTGTTGTAGAAAGAAATTTCTCCCTGGTTGAGAGGGAGTGTTGAAAATTAGCAGCTCAGGGATGAATTTTCGTAAATTAAATCTCATTTTTGACAATTCTGTAGTGGATTTCTAAAAATATAAATTCATGTCTAGAATCTCGAGTATGTCTTTCCAAAAATAGTAAATCACCTTGCATCAATTGGTAATCATGTATAATTGATGGAAAATAGCTTAACTTATCATTAATCAATCTTAATAGTTCAATCTCGACTTCATCATCACTTAATATTATTACGATTATCCTTTATGATACTATGATATTATTATTAAAAGGAATTACAAGTCACCTTACCTTCATCACCTCAATCACTTCGCAACTCTCCTTGATGACTAAAATGACACTACATAACTCTCTCTCTCTTATGCACCATTAAAGACATATTATAAAATATTCCTCTTACACTCACTTTAATGCATATGTTACACTCTCCTTAACTAAGGCATGCGTACCTCTATTTAGTGACATAAGTTACTAAGTCATGTGTACCTCTCCTTAATGGCATAAGTTACTAAGGCATGCATTTTTCTCCATAATGGCATTATTTACATTCCCCTAAATGTCATATGTTACTCTTCCTCAATGCATGCGTGTTGCTCCCCCTTTATGACAATAATTTTTTGCTCCTCCTATATATGTATCTCATATCATCTCTTCTCCTCACCTACTTATGCATTGTGAAAGAGGAATTCAAACTTGAGAAAGAGTTGGAGGGAGTTGAGGAAGATTGTGAGAGAGAGAGTTGGAGAGTAAGAGAAGAACTTGGTGAACCAAGCTTGTTTCAATGTTTTAGCATTGATTCAATTGATGGAAAGGTTGATTTAGTGTTTAAATCTGTTACTTCTACTAGTGATTTTTATGCTACAACTTGTTCATATTTGGGGGAACTTCCTCATTCTCTTGATCTTTCATTGTACTATGTATCTATGTTGAACAATTGATATCTACTAGAAGAAGAATTTGGTTGGGTTTTCCCCTCGTGGGTTTTTCCAAGGTCACTGGACCTAAACTATGTGTATCATTTTGTTCTTGGTTGTCTTCTATTGTGCATTTGGTTTATGTTCTATCTAAAATTGTTTAACTAATATTGCAACAGAAAGAATTTTTGGAATAAGTGATTGTTACAAAATAGAAAATTAGAATTTCAACACTTAATGGATATCAACTAGCATTCATAACATTATCTCTAAGCGACAATTCTAAGGTTCAAGAAGTAGAATATCATATCAAGCATCAACAACAAGTTCTCCAACTCTTAAAGGATAACCTGACTCTGGCACATAATCAAATAAAACAATAAGCAGATTTGTTATGAAACTAGCTCACAAAAAGATCAAACAGAAAGATCAATGCCTTAGAAATCAGCCTCTTCAAGGGGGCAACCTCCTTTACATTAAACAAATGAATAGTTCTTGGATAATACAAATGGAAAAAAATCCTTTCTATATATAGGAATCTAAGGGGTCAAAATATAATCAAAGTTGACATAAAAATAATAATATAAGGGCACAACAATAACAATAGTGGGCTTCTATGGGGCACAATAATAACAATATGGAGACAATAGGGGCACAACAATAACAATAAGGGCTACAATGAAAATAGGAATGGGGGAATCACTAGTATTATAGGGACCTAACATACCCCTCTCCTTCAAAAAAGTGTTGTCCTCAACGCTTGAGTAGTTATGGATGCCTATGTATAAAATTCTCATCCTCCCATGTGGAATATTCCATAGGTAAGTTCTTCCACTTGACAAGATACTCTGAAATTGATCAATTTCGCAGCTATCAAATTCTTGTTTCTGTGACTACTTTAGGTTCCAATATGATTTTTCCTTCCTTGTCAAGTTTTGGCAAAATATTTTGAACTGGGAGCTTGTCACCATTAACCTTCTTTAAGCATGAAATATGGAAAACTAGGTGCACTCAAGAAGTTGCAGGAAGCTCCAATTGGTATGTCATAGTACCAATCTTTTGCAACACCTTGTACATACCATAATACTTTGGTGATAGTTTATTATCCTTCTTAGCTTGCTTGAGGGGCATTTGTTTATATGGTTGTAGCCATAGAAATACTCAGTCACCTATATCAAAACTTCTTTTGCTACGATGTTGATCTTCCTATTTGTTTTATTTTATTCTATGCCAAAGTTAGGTTATCCTTTAAGAGTTGGAGAACTTGTTGTTAATGCTCGATGTGATCTTCCACTACTTGAACCTTAGAATTTTCTCTTAAATATGATGCGATGGATCGTGGGTGATATCCATGAAGTGCCATAAATGGGGTCATTTTTGCTACAATATGGAAGGAAGTGTTATGCCACCATTCAGCCAAAGGCAACCATTTGACCCATTGTGTCTGTTTATTAGATACAAAGCAACGAAGATATCCTTCCAAAAATTTGTTTACTATCTTAGTTTGCCCATCAGATTGAGGATGATAAGATGAGTTATGATCTAACCGATTACCAAGACAAGAAAATAATTATGTCCAAAAATTTCTAGTGAAAATGAGATCTTTGTTGCTTACAATAATATTTGGGTTTCCATGTAGCTTTTGAATTGATTCCATAAATGTAGTAGAAACTGTATTGGCTTTAAATGGATGAGATAAAGCACAAAAGTGTGCATATTTGGTAAGTCTATCAACTACCACCATGGTGACACTCTTTCCTTCAGACTTGGGTAAACATGGGATGAAATCCATTGAAACCTGCTCCCAACGTTGACTTGGAATGGATAAAAGTTGTAATAGGCTCAGGGTCTTAATTGTTTCAACTTTATTTTGTTGGGAAACCAAACATTCTTCCACAAACTTTTAAATATCAAATTTAAGGCCATCCCAAACAAATTCCTTCTTAACACTGTGGTAAGTTTTTAAAAATCCCAAGCTCCCTCCTAAGGGATAGGCGTGCAATTCCATAAGAATATCTTATTTGAGTTGGGAATTCTGACATAGGTATAAGCAATCTTTGTACCATAATGAATCATTTATCTAGCTAAATGTATAAGATGTAATGGGATCTTGTTGTAACTTTTGAATGAGTGCCCACACTTCTTCATCATTCTTCCATTCATCCCTTGCTTCATTTATCCAATGTGGATGGATAATATAAATGGCACAAAGCAATGCTTCCACATCCTCATCCTTTCTTGAGAGTGCATCTACCACAAAATTTTACTTCCCTTTTTATATATGATTTCAAATTCATAACCCATGTTTTTGACCCATTTTTGTTACTCTTTTGAAGATAATATTTGTTCTCAAAAGTATTTCAGACTATCATGACCCGTTTTTACCTTGAAGTGTCTTCCCATTAGGTAGGGTTGTCATTTCTTAAGTGTGTGTAGTATTGCCAACATTTCCTTCTCACAAATAGCTTTCTGTAAATACTTTCTTTTGATTGCATGACTTTCAAAAGAAATGGGTTTTTCTTCTTGCATTAAAACAACACCAATTCCATTTCCTGAGGCATCACATTCCACAATAATTTTTTTTGTGAAGTTCAACGTAGTTACTATTGGTGTTTGGCACATTGCCTCTTTAAGATGTTCAAAGGCCTTTGTTGCTTCTGTAATCCATAAAAATGCATCTTTCTTCAATATTGCTATTAGAGGTGCTTCTATTCTCCCATAATTCTTAACAAACTTGTGATAATACCCTGTCAACTCGAGAAATCCTCGTAGATGCTTTATGGATGTGGGGATTTTCCATTCCTTAATGACTTTAATTTTGCTAGGGTCTACCTTAACACCTTCATGAGATACAATATGACCCAGATATTCCACCTCTTGTACTCCAAGGAAACATTTGGAGCTTTTTGCATAGAATTGTTTCTCCTCCAATAGTTTGAGCACCCTGTCAACATGTTGAACATGATCCTTCCAAGACTTGCTATAGATTAGTATATCATCAAAAAAATACTAACACAAATTTTCAAAGGAAGGGTTTGAAAATGGAATTCATCAAACCTTGAAATATAGAAGGTGCATTGGTAAGGCAAAAAGGCATGACCAAAAATTCATAATGACCCTCATGAGTTCTAAATGTTGTTTTCAAAATGCATTCAATCTTCATTCTGATTTGGTGATATCCTGAATGAAGATCCAACTTGGTGAAGTAAATTGATCCATGTTATTCATCCAATAGTTCATCAATGACAGGAATGGGAAATTTATCTTTAATAGTGAGCTTTTTTAGCTCCCTATAATCTGGACACATGTTTCATGATCCATCCTTCTTGTGCACCAATACTACTAGAGCAGAGAAAGAACTTTGAATAGGTTGAATTATACCAACCTCTAGAATTTCTACAACCATACGTTCAATTTCACTCTTTTGGGCATAGGGATATTTGTAAGGCTTGATGTTTGGAAGAACACTT